>CM008282.1:33306707-33409629 GCA_002319775.1 Fagopyrum tataricum | reverse complement strand
AAGACTTTCTTAGTTCCAAACCAACTACCTATTACCGGTAAGTCTCAAGGTAGAGAGGTAGGAAATTCTAAACAAACCAAATTCCGAACTAAGGGAAAGGTAAACCATTACCGGGTAAGTCTCAGGTATTACCCTACTTAGGACAGAATCTAGGCCACTCAACCCAATAGAGGTTTCCACCTCTATTACCTATGGTCGAACACTCAAGTATCCAAACGGAACATTACCGGTAGGTCTCAATTCCGGTTTAGGTTACTAGCTAGATGAATTCTAACTAGGTTTAAGAACAGGCCAACCATAGGATTTCAAAGCTACTCGAACCAAGCAATAAGCACAATTCCATCATAGTCCGGGTAATAACGAATCCCAATTCACCTTGGATCCACACGAGTTTTAGCCAACAATCGACATTTCAAACGCAATCATCATCCACTCAATTCAATGGAAGAAACAATCATCAATCCAAGCAATTCAATAAGCAATTATCAATCAATCAATTCAATCAATTCAAGAGATTCAAGAGAGAATGCATAAACAAGAATCTAAAATAGAGATTAAAGAAGAAACTCAGCTTTATTGATAGAGGATTAGCAAAACGTCAAATTCCCCAATATTCGCGAAGTTTCTCCAAGCTCCAACAAGTTCAACAATGGCCAACAATGGCCTAGGGCAAAGGGAGAAGAAAAGGGGAAAAAAGCTCTCTCCAAAGGAGCTCGAAATTTGAATGAAACGGGAACCCCCGGAAATCATTTAGGGCTTTCCTTTTATATCCCGCAACGGGCTGCCCTAAAACAAATCCGAAAATTAACGAAATAAATCGGCGAACAGGAATCTCGGTCGGAAATCTCGGTCGGTGACCGAGATTTTTGAAAGTCGGGGCCGAGATTTGCTTCGTGATCCAGCGTTGACGAAATCTCGGTCAAATGTGAAAAATCTCGGCCGAGATGGAACAAATCTCGGCCGAGATGGGACCGAGATGGGGACCGAGATCTTCGACAGAAACTTCTGATATGGGATCTCGAGCTGGCTCGGATCTCGGCCGAGATTTCTCGGATCTCGGCCGAGATCATGTGGATCTCGACCGAGATTGCTCCAATCTCGTGCGTTTCGTTTGCTCGTCTTTTCCTCCTTTCCCGTGCCTGCGTGATCGCTCCTAAGCGTCCATCCCGAGGCCTGATCCTCAAATGCATCGTTTTAGCTCCGAAACACGCCAAAATACCTACAAAGACACCAAAAGTGTGTGTAGACATCTATACTCGCAAAGTTGCATTAAACAAGTATAAAGAACACAACTTAAGGCTAAAACATGCATGCGGGAAAAAAACTAACTATATGCTCTACTAAACTAGGTCGATAATTCATGTTATCAAAATACCCCATACTTATCTTTGCTTGTCCCCAAGCAAATAATAAATTCAAGGCAAGATAGCATGAATCATCTAAGCTAAACAAAAACAAAAAAACTTTTTGGTAGTGCTTCTATTCATGATCACTTTCAGAGTGTAGTCACAAGGCTAAAGACATATTTCGATTAAGGTCAAGTAAGATAGGCAAGATATAGGATAATCACACCTTGCAAGGAATCCAAAATCATCATTTAAACTACCAATGTTTAAAATTCATGAAAATCCAAGTTTCATGAAGTCAATTACATGTATGCAAAGATCAATAGGACTTAACAAATAAAGGCCAAGAAACGTGATAAAGGTAGGATGTGTATAAATGTGGTGGAAATCCGGGAAAGAGACAACACAACATTTTTCTTTTCTTTCTTCTTTCTCGACATACATCCTTTCTTTTCTTTTTCTTGCTTTTAATTCAGTTTCCTTCACGTACCTTACACCAAAGTGCACATACCAAATCAACTCTAGGTAATGTTTTTAAAACTAATCCGACTTTGGCAAGACACAAACACCCGATTATGTGAATGGTGCCGAGTTACTCATCTTCATAGCCAACAAAACCCATAGAAAGCTTTTGCTTTCAATTCACATATCACAAATCAAACAACTTCTTCACATATTGCACATAATTCACTTTTCACAATTAAGCATACACCTTCAAACTTCACTTTCCTAATTCCCGGATGGGTCATAAGGGGCAAATAAATTCAATGTTTGAGGTGCTGAAAATGGTAAAGAAGAGAAGAAGAAGAATTCGAATTGCCTAAGTCATTTCTGTGCAATGTAAAAGAGCTCATCATATAGCTTCAACTTTTCAAGATCAATCCGATTAAACAAGGTAATCCAAATAAATCATATAGATTACAAACAAGGCATTCAAATCCCATAATTGTCATTAATTCAATTAAAGCTCAAAATAAACATCGATAGCCAAATAAATATACACAATTTCCTCATTAAGGTCACATCAATCCTAGAAGCACAAAATTTTTTGAAATTTTCTGATTTTTTTGGATTTTCATATAAAATGCAGTACAAATAAAAGAAACATGCTAAAAGGTATTGCAAGCATCCTACCCCATACTTAAATCTCACATTGTCCCTAATGTGAATAATAAATATGAAGTAAAAACAATACTCACAATGTAAGAATGAAGAAGGCATCCGGCGTGTTTTCCTCCTCGACTTACTTCGTTTCTCGTCTTTCATAGCAATTTCCTCGCCTTAAGCTCGTTCTGAGTGCTCTTCCCGTATCTTTTTTACCACGACACCTAGGTCCTGCAAAGACCCAACAAGAACGCGCAAAAACGCAAAAGCAAAAAGCAAAAATAAAAATAAAAAGACGAAAAGACTCTTACCTCGGGTTGCCTCCGAGAAGCGCTTGGTTTAGGTCTCTAGCCGGACCTAACTCCTTTAAAGCATCAAGTGAGATGGATAGGTGAAAGTTTTTCCACCGGAAGTTCCGGTGTATACCTCTTCAACCTATGTCCATTCACTTTAAAAATACCGGAGTTTTCACCCCATACTTCGACAGCTCCGTGGGGGAAAATCTTCTTCACAACATAAGGTCCCGTCCATCGTGACCTTAACTTTCCTGGAAAAAGTCGGAGCCTAGAATTAAAGAGAAGAACAAGATCACCTTCTTTGAAGTTCTTTGGCAATATGTGCTTGTCATGCCACTTCTTTGTTCTTTCCTTGTAGATCCGTGCATTCTCATATGCATTCATCCGGATCTCCTCCAGCTCGTTGATGTCCAACAACCTCTTTTCTCCGGCTTCTTTTATATCAAAGTTTAGCCATTTCACGGCCCAATATGCTCTATGCTCCAACTCTACAGGCAAATGACATGATTTCCCATAAACAAGTTGATAAGGAGTAGTACCTATGGGAGTCTTGTATGCTGTCCTATAAGCCCAGAGTGCATCATCAAGCTTCATTGCCCAATCTTTCCTTGAGCGAGACACTGTCTTCTCTAGGATCCCCTTGATTTCTCTATTCGAGATTTCCACTTGGCCACTAGTTTGGGGATGATATGGGGTTGCAACCTTGTGAGTTACCCCATACTTGGACAAAAGTGACTCAAAGTTTCTGGCTGTGAAATGCTTCCTTCCATCACTAATAATGACACGTGGTGTGCCAAATCTAAGGAAGATAGTTCGGTTGAAAAATTTAATCACAACTTTAGCGTCATTTGTGGGTGAGGCTATAGCTTCAACCCATCTAAATACATAATTAACCGCTAAAAGAATATAAAGGCTCCCGCATGAGGATGGGAAAGGTCCCATGAAGTCAACACCCCATACATAAAAAATCTCAACTTCTTGGATGTTGTTCAAAGGCATCTCATTCCTCCTAGATATGTTGCCCGTCCTTTGGCATGAATCACAAGCAGTGACGAATATCTGCACATCTCTGAAAAGATTAGGCCAAAAAAATCCAGATTGCAATACCTTGGCACTAGTCTTGTGAGCACTAGCATGTCCTCCACAGGGCAATGAATTACAATGTCGGATGACACTCTCAATCTCGTCGTCTGGGACGCATCTCCTAAGGATTCCCTCGGGTCCTCTCTTGAATAGTAGTGGTTCATTCCAATAGTAATGTCTCACATCCTTGTAGAATTTCTTCCGTTGGGAATGAGATAAACCTGGAGGAATTTCACCACAAACTAAATAATTAATAATGTCAGCAAACCAAGGTTCCTTTTCACCTGCAATTAGGAGGATATATTTCTCCATCATGTGGAAATGTTCATCCAGAAATGCATCGTCAATAGGGATGTCATCCCCTTCCATAAGTTCTGGAGGTAATCTGCTAAGATGATCAGCTACAGAGTTCTCGGACCCCTTCTTATCTCTAATCTCTAGATCAAATTCTTGAAGGAGAAGAATCCACCAGATAAGACGTGGCTTTGCATCATTCTTGGTGAGAAGGTACCGAATCGCAGCATGATCCGTGTACACAATCATCTTAGCTCCTACAAGATAGGAACGAAACTTCTCAAATGCGTAGACGACGGCTAGGAGCTCCTTTTCAGTAGTTGCATAATTCAGCTGAGCTCCATCAAGCGTCTTGCTAGCATAGTAAATAGCGTGAGTAAGTCCTTCCTTCTTCTGTCCTAGCACCGCTCCCACTGCGAAGTTGCTTGCATCACACATCACCTCGAATGGAAGAGACCAATCGGGAGGTTGCATGATTGGAGCAGTGATGAGAGCTTCCTTCAACCTGTAAAAAGCATCAAGGCATTCCTTCGAGAAAACAAACTGAACATCCTTGATTTGTAGGTTAGTCAAAGGTTAAACAATTTTAGAGAAATCTTTTATAAATCTCCGGTAAAAACCGGCATGTCCTAGAAAACTTCTTACCCCTTTGACTGATGATGGTGGAGGTAGCTTCTCAATAGTCTCAATCTTGCCCTTATCAACCTCAATTCCACGGTTAGATATCAAGTGACCTAACACAATACCTTCCCTAACCATGAAATGGAATTTCTCCCAATTGAGAACAAGATTACAATCCTCACATCTTTGTAAGACCAAAGACAGGTTAGCCATACATTCATCAAAAGAAGATCCATAAACAGAAAAATCATCCATAGAGACTTCCATGATGTTTTCAATATATTCAGAAAAAATAGACATCATGCATCTTTGAAAAGTAGCAGGAGCATTACATAAACCGAAAGGCATTCTCCTATAAGAAAAGGTACCCCAAGGACAAGTAAAAGTTATTTTCTCTTGGTCATCCGGATGGATGGGGATCTGGAAAAAACCACTATACCCATCTAGGTAGCAAAAGTAAGAGTGTTGGGCTAGCCTTTCTAACATTTGGTCAATGAAAGGTAAAGGGAAGTGATCTTTCCTAGTAGCATGATTCAACTTCCTATAATCAATGCACATCCTCCATCCTGTCACAGTCCTAGTCGGGATCAACTCATTCTTTTCATTAGTTATGACAGCCATCCCACCTTTCTTAGGTACAACATGTAACGGACTAACCCACTTACTATCCGAGATGGGGAATATAATTCCCGCATCAAGCAACTTAAGGATCTCCTTTTTAACTACCTCTTTCATGTTAGGATTCAATCTCCTTTGAGGTTCTCTAGAAGGCCTATGTCCATCATCTAACAAGATCCTATGCATGCACATAGAAGGATTAATCCCTATGAGGTCATCTATAGTGTAGCCCAAAGCTTTTCTATGCATCTTAAGCTCTTTCAATAAGTTCTCGAGTTCAAGTTCATTCAAGCTAGCACTAACAATGACGGGATAAGATGATTTAGAACCAAGAAAGACGTACCTTAGGTGTGTCGGAAGGGGCTTCATCTCGACCTTAGGAGGCTCCGGTTCTTCTTCAGAAATCTCGGCCAACTCTTCCCGGTGGAGATGAAGGATCTCGGCCCGAGCTGAGTTGAATCTCGGCCGAGATAGGCCGCCGGTATAGGGTAAATCTCGTCCGAGATTTTTCGGTCTCGGCCGAGATGCCCTGATCTTCTGAAACTGAAACTTTCTGTTGCCAAATCTCGGCCGAGATTTCTTGGATCTCGGCCGAGATGCCATCTGCTTCTGTCAGTTCTTCGAATCTTGATTCCTCGTTGATGGGGAGAAGACTCAAAGATCGGACTTCTTCAAACAGTTCATCTTTTGGCTCTACTGTCATGATGCTCATGGTCAAAACCTGCTCAAGAGGGTCAGAACATAGAATTGAATTTATAATCTCCCAATCATTTTCATCATCCTCTAGGATGTTGTACATATCCTCTTCAAACAAGGGTTCCTTAATCAAAGGAGGGAGTTTAAATTCCATAACTTCCTTATCAATTCTAAATGTAAGGGTAGCATCCCTACAATCAACTAAACATCCAGAGGTAGCAAGAATAGGTCTCCCTAAAATGATAGGAACAGGACAGTCAGCAGGGATATCCAAAATAACAAAGTCAATAGGGATAAAGAACTTCTCTAATTGGATTGGAACATCCTCAATGATTCCCACAGGACGTGTGGTGGTTCTGTCTGCCATGCAAAGAGTCATCTTTACTGGCTTTGGTTCTCCAAGTCCAACCTTCCTGCATAAAACGAGTGGGATAATACTTACACTAGCTCCAAGATCGCAAAGTGCTTTGTACGTTCCATCTCCAACTTTGATTGGGACACAGAAAGATCCGGGATCACTCAATTTTGGTGGCATCTTCCACTGTTCCTCTGAATGAGGTCAGTAGATCTCCGGGTCATTCTGACTTCTCCATATTCCTCTAGCTTCCTCTTGTTGGAGAGGATTTCCTTCAAGAACTTTCCATAGGCAGGCATCCCTAAAATAGCATCAACAAAAGGGATGTTAATATGCAATTTATTTAAAAGGTCAAGGAACTTACCAAAGTGCTTGTCCAATTGAGCTCTAGCACGGGATTTAGGAAAAGGAAGTGGTGGCTTGTATGGAGGAGGAGGGATGTAGACATTCTCTTTTTCATTAGGCTCCTCTTCCATTGGTTGCTTTCCTTTATCCAAAACCTTTGGTTGTTGATCATTTGTCTCCAATCCACTTCTTGTAGTGATTGCCATGACTTGCCCCTTGGGATTATTTTCAGTTTTTCCAGGAAGTCTTCCTGGATCTCTTTGAGCGTCTTCGGCCTTCTTGAACACTTGAGTTTTCAAAATCTTTTGGGCTTTGGTTACACTAGTGACTATACTCTCTAGATTTCCCATCCTAGCCATCAGTTCCTCAAACATTGCTTCAACTCTATCCTTTGGTTGAGCGGGTTCAGCTGGCTTGGACGGCTGACCTGCATTGCTAGAAGAAGCTTGAGGGTTCAAAGCACCCTCATGATTAGAATAAGAAAAACCAGGATGATTATGATTAGGCTTGTAGTTATTTCCCTGATTATTCCTATTATAATTGTTGTTATGACCTCTTTGGTTTTGATAACCTCCTTGGTAGTTACCTTTACCCATGTAACTCGCATCCTCTTCCTTGGATGCTACCTGCACTTTAGCTTGTTGAGCTTTCAAGTTAGATGCAATTAATTCTTTCAAAGATTTAAGTTCAACTTGCAAAGCATCTAACCTTGAATCATTAAGAGTGCTTTGGTTTACCTCATAGACTCCGGGTCTAGTCTTTCTCTCTTCAACTTTCCTGTGAGAATACTTTTCAATAGTCTTGACTTGCTTCGTAATGAATTCCCAAGCTTCATCCACAGTTTTTTCCATAAAAGTACCTCCAGAAAGTGATTGCAATTTAAATTGAGTATCTTCATCAAGTCCCTTGTAATAAATCTATAGCAATTCAATCTAAGAGATCCCATGATGAGGACATTCCAACGTAAGATCAATGAACCTCTCCCAAGACTTAGACAAACTCTCCATATCTTTCATCACAAAAGCATTTATCTTCCCTCTAAGTTCAGTAGTCTTGTAGGGTGGGAAAAACATAGTGAGGAATTCAGACACCATCTCCTCCCATGTGTTAATCCGCCCATATGGAATAGTTTGATACCAAGCTAAAGCTTTATCCTTAAGAGAAAAAGAAAAACGTCTTATCTTATGATTGTTACCTTCCATACGAGCTGGACTTACCGCATCCATAAGAGTCTCGTAGTTGTTCATGTGTTGGTGAGGAGATTCTGTCTTTGTCCCACTAAACTGATTCTGGCGAATCATCTGTATCACCTGCGGTCGCAGCTCATGCTCATGATTCGCGGGATCTCCAAAGTTAACTCTAGGACGGTTAACTCTTTGGGTAGGATCCATCCTCTGTCCAAGTGTTTGTGGAACTTCCACAAAAGGCTGGTGAATGACAGGTCTGAGAGGAGCGGGAGGTGGAGCTTGTGGAGGAGCTTCAACTAGAGGAGAAATTGGAGCTAATTGTGGTGCTGGAATTACTTGTTGCACTGGAGCTGGAGCTGCAGCTGGTCTCTGGTTCATGGCTCTGGCTATCTCTTCCATTTGAGCTCTCATTGCAGCCATTTCCCTTTCTGTAGTTTGCTCTCTTTCTCTAGCAATTTGTCTCTCAGCTTCTAGTTGCTCTAAAGCATCTCTGAGTTCAACTTCATAATCTCTGATTTCAGACATTTTAGAAACTTTCCAGGCTCTTAGTCTCTCTCTCAATGTCCTTTCAGGTTCAGGATTGTACGGAACTAGTTCTTTCAAACCCCGAGTTCTTTGCATACACTGTGAAGGATACCTAAAGTCTTGAAAATTCCAAAAACAAAACCAGAAACGAGATCAAAAGTAAAAGAAAGACTTACACTAAAAGAAATCACAAAACACAACAAATGACTTATAGTCCCCGGCAACGGCGCCAAAAACTTTGTTCGCTATTTCACGCCCCTGTAAACTTTTATCAAGAATGATAAAAGCTCACAGGTTAGTAAAAACACGGTATGTTTTAAATTTATAAACAAGAAATAAACACCGAATCTGTAGCGAACCCACAGTGTATGGGTCAATTACAGTTAGGGTAAGTATTCCAAGGTCGAACTCAGGGACTAAATGTGTGGAATGCAGATGTGATCACATATAGCGTAAATCAAAATAAAAGAACGAGGTTGGAAAAGAAGGGAAGAGAGATCAAAGGAGTTTTGAAGGGTTTTTTGTAAAGTTCGCAATCAAATAACAGATTTGAGCGAAAACCAAATAAAACAGACAAATGAAAGTATATCAATAAAGAAAATGCGGATTCCAAGGATTCAAGGTTATCGTTATTACGAACGGACTCAGGAAATTTCTCAAAAGATATATGGTTACAAACTTAAGGAAAGAACGTTTCTAAACTGATAGTCTATTACCGGGTAAGTCTCAAGACTATCTAGTTCCAAACTAACTACCTATTACCGGGTAAGTCTCAAGGTAGAGAGGTAGGAAATTCTAAACAAACCAAATTCCGAACTAAGGGAAAAGTAAACCATTACCGGGTAAGTCTCAGGTAATACCCTACTTAGGACAGAATCTAGGCACACTCAACCCAATAGAGGTTTCCACCTCTATTACCTATGGTCGAACACTCAAGTATCCAAACGGAACATTACCGGGTAGGTCTCAATTCCGGTTTAGGTTACTAGCTAGGTAATTCTAACTAGGTTTAAGAACAGGCCAACCATAGGATTTCAAAGCTACTCGAACCAAGCAATAAGTACAATTTCATCATAGTCCGGGTAATAACGAATCCCAATTCACCTTGGATCCACACGAGTTTTAGCCAACAATCGACAATTCAAACGCAATCATCAGTCCACTCAATTCAATGGAAGAAACAATCATCAATCCAAGCAATTCAATGGAAGAAGCAATTATCAATCCAATCAATTCAATCAATTCAAGAGATTCAAGAGAGAATGCATAAACAAGAATCTAAAATAGAGATTAAAGAAGAAACTCAACTTTATTGATAGAGGATTAGCAAAACGTCAAATTCTCCAATATTCGCGAAGTTTCTCCAAGCTCCAACAAGTTCAACAATGGCCAGCAATGGCCTAGGGCAAAGGGAGAAGAAAAGGGGAAAATGCTCTCTCCAAAGGAGCTCGAAATTTGAATGAAACGGGAACCCCCAAAAATCATTTAGGGCTTTCCTTTTATATCCCGCAACGGCTGCCCTAAAACAAATCCGGAAATTAACGAAATAAATCGGCGAACAGGAATCTCGGTCGGAAATCTCGGTCGGTGACCGAGATTTTTGAAAGTCGGGGCGGAGATTTGCTTCGTGATCCCGCGTTGACGAAATCTCGGTCAGAAATCTTGGTCAAATGTGAAAAATCTCGGCCGAGATGGAAGAAATCTCGGCCGAGATGGGGACCGAGATGGGGACCGAGATTCTTCGACAAAAACTTCTGATATGGGATCTCGGTCGAGCTGGCTCGAATCTCGGCCGAGATTTCTCGGATCTCGGCCGAGATCATGTGGATCTCGACCAAGATTGCTCCAATCTCGTGCGTTTCGTTTTGGCTCGTCTTTTCCTCCTTTCCCGTGCCTGCGTGATCGCTCCTAAGCGTCAATCCCGAGGCCTGATCCTCAAATGCATCGTTTTAGCTCCGAAATACGCCAAAATACCTACAAAGACACCAAAACTGTGTGTAGACATCTATACTCGCAAAGTTGCATTAAACAAGTATAAAGAACACAATTTAAGGCTAAAACATGCATGCGGGAAAGTAAAAACTAACTATATGCTCTACTAAACTAGGTCGATAATTCATGTTATCAAAATACCCCATACTTATCTTTGCTTGTCCCCAAGCAACTAATAAATTCAAGGCAAGATAGCATGAATCATCTAAGCTAAACAAAAACAAAAACTCTTTTTGGTAGTGCTTCTATTCATGATCACTTTCAGAGTGTAGTCACAAGGCTAAAGACATATTTCGATTAAGGTCAAGTAAGATAGGCAAGATATAGGATAATCACACCTTGCAAGGAATCCAAAATCATCATCATTTAAACTACCAACGCTTCAAATTCATGAAAAATCCAAGTTTAGGTCATGAAGTATAAAATAGGTTTAGCTTAATAGATATAAAACGATTCATAGATGGTAAAAAGTTCACTCATTCATTTTTCTGAATTATCTTTTTCTGTATAATATATGTTATCTTGTGGTAATTCTCAACACAATGATTTCAGTGTGATGGGTGTCACCTATTTACCAAACATAACTAACAACGTTAAAATGCAAAACAGTATATCTACTCATATTTTGTTAAGTATTTTCAAACATAGTTTTTATCATAATGACCACAACATGTTCTTGTTTCTTCTAAGTATTAAATTTCTTGCAATTATATTCTCTCAATGTGTAGGTTAGTCACAAAATTTAGCCTATAATTATCTATATAAATTTTCCTTATTCTATATTTAAAACTATAGTAATTATGACATTTCCTTGTGCAAAAAGGTTATAGTTGGTGAACATTATGAGGCGACTAAATATAGCATAAACTTAATATTGGATATGAGCTCGGATTATAGTTGGTGAACATTATGTGTGCACTGTACGGTCCTGTTATGAAACGTGTCCATGTCTTTGTTGCATCATCACTTTTTCATAACTTAAATAAAACTTGGGGGCTTTATTTATGAAGTAATTTGATATTTCATCTATCGTTATATACCGGGAAAAGGTATGGAACTTGTTTCGTTTATCGCTTTAACTATGAATAAAGGTAATGCTATATTTTTCCGAAATTCAAGACTTGTTTGTGTAACATCCCGGAAAAATTGTCATCCCGCATCATTTGAACGGGAATTTGTGATTATATTATACGGATGAGTTGCTACCCATTTAAACAAAAATTCTTCTTTTCCAGTGGTACATTGTGGACAACTAACTCTAGAGTTAAGCGTGCTCGTGCGCGAGCAATTTTAGGATGGGTGACCACTTTGGAAGTTTCTGCGTGTGCATGGTTGGCATGGGGACAACGTCCCTAAGACCCGATCTTACATTTTGATCCAGTTATAGTTTTAAGCTACATTTTAAAAAAAATTGACATATATTGTCTCCACTAATTTTAAATGTGGTGTATAAATGCCTACTATTATTCATTCAAGAATTTTATAATCGTCAAAACGAATCCTCGTCCGACCAAAGCCGTAGTCTTCACTAAGTTGTGAAAATAAATATTTATTTTTGAATTTTAAAATGCATATTTCGTGTCCTCTTCAAACAATATTAACGTTAAAAATATAATGCTTGGGTGACATGTTTCTTCTTGATCGATAGATATAAGTTACTTAAAATCTTGTTCTTTTTATCTTATAAAATCTCAAGCGCTTCTAACGAGGTACAAGTTAGGCTTTCTTTTTGTTTTCACAAAGAATACTACTACTTCCGTATTGAGCATTAATTAGGTAATTGTAACAAATGTTTTGGCAAGTATTGTGGTAGATGACCTCATTATGGACATATAAAATAAAAGCACATTCAAAATCATTTTACATTACGATTACCATCATAGGGATTATCTTCGTTTAAGAAAAAGTGATTAATTATTTCTACTAAATATGTTAGTAATTGTAGAAGCTTATGTGTCTGGAATATTATACCACTTTTTGATTATTTTGTTCATGCATTCACAAACCTATTGATGTGGTGGAGCTTGGTTTATATTGTTATATGGGGAGATTGTTTTTATTCAACTTATCGGGCATCATTCTACATACCTTATTTAATGAAACACTAGTATTGGTAGCATTCGTGAAACGAAGCAAATATACAAATCCATACAACTAATTTGTGACTTGACATATACCTATCTCGATCCCTACAGTAGTTTTGCAATAAATTAATATATTTTATATCAAACTAGCTATGCTTCGTTCGGGAGGTTATTACTAAGCGATTTGTAACCATAAATTTGTCATTATAAACCGGACACTAGCCGTTTAAAACTTCCAAAAACTTATGTAAAAAATTGTAATATAGTGGAAGAATTATGTATCAATATTTCAATTATGGTTTATCATAAATAAGGTTACGTTTTTACATTTCCTTTTATATTTGTCAGCTAATATGTTGATATGCATGTTTATTTGAAAGACTGCAACTACATTTCTCTAAGTAAAAGCAAGAACAAGTATGTATATATATATAATAGCTAGTTAATATTAAGTAATAAGCTTCATTATACTCTCAGAACTTCATGCAGACGTTGTTCTTGGAAAAAGAAAACGACAAAATTGCCTTATCCTGTAACCAATTTTCACTTACTCAAGCAACCAATGTTATTGTATAATTCTCCTAGAAATCGTGATAGTTAATTAGGTGAAAATAGCCAAATATAACTTTTTGAGAATGTGAAGAAATGATGTTCTAACAAATTGAATGTATCGACGAAAGAATATTTATAGAAGACGACAGAGAGGAAGTAAAATATCACCACATAAATTGATGTTCTATAAACTGAATGTGTCGGCATAAACAAAGAAGAAGACGAAGAGGTAATCATATAAAACTTCCACTTATTGTATATGAATGTTTTTTGTTTTGCGGTTTTTGATAGCAAAACTTGATTAAAAAAAATCACATAGTTGAATTTTAAATTTTTAATTATCTATATTTATGAAGTATAAATAAAAAAGTTTAGCTTAATAGATATAAAACGATTCATAGATGGTAAAAAGTTCACTCATTCGTTTTTCTGAATTATCTTTTTCTGTATAATATATGTTATCTTTTGGTAATTCTCAACACAATGATTTCAAGTGTGATGGGTGTCACCTATTTACCAAACATAACTAACGACGTTAAAATGCAAAACAGTATCTCTACTCATATTTTGTTAAGTATTTTCAAACATAGTTTTTATCATAATGACCACAACATGTTCTTGTTTCTTGTAAGTATTAAATTTCTTGCAATTATATTCTCCCAATGTGTAGGTTAGTCACAAAATTTAGCCTATAATTATCTATATCAATTTTCCTTATTCTATATTTAATACTATAGTAATTATGACATTTCCTTGTGCAAAAAGGTTATAGTTGGTGAACATTATGAGGCGACAAAATATAGCATAAACTTAATATTGGATATTGTAACACCCCAAATCCGCGGGACTCGGGGTGCTACGGGCGAGACCTCACAATGGGTCCCGACCCTTAGCCTGACAACAATTTCACCGGACCTTCCAACAAGGCACAAATAAAGGCAAACTCAAAAACGTTTATAATGTATGCGGAAACCGAAAAGTAAGAAACTACAATTTGGAAACTCAGCCGAGTCCTCAAAACAACACAACTCCAATACAAAACTTAAACCGTACCACATAAACCACAATATGAAAACATAACCCAAAAACATCCCGGTCCTATAATGTACGGAGACCCTGGTTGTCCACTCCTCCACCTCACTCAGCGGCATCCCTAACCTATAAGTCATCTACACAAACGGTTTAAAACCGTTAGCTCATATTCTAAGTATTAGAAAAGCGGTGAAGGCACAAACACATACATATCACACATCATAAAACACGCAAGCCCGTTTTATTATCTTTACATCATTAAGTCGTATCCCATTCTAATTCAACTTCGGTTGTGACACGAGAACCACCGTGGTCTCGCCTCGGTCCCTCCACCGGCAAAGAATGGTACGGATGCACCCGACCATCTAACCCGCCGGGCAAGTCGCCGAGAATCCCCTATACCCACGCAAGGCTAGGCAGTATTGTCACTGCCCGTTATAATACACTTGGGCCAAAATATACATATAAGGTCGGTGGTCCTATTTACCGGTTTAATAGTTATAACAAGAACATAAACACACACCACCAAACACACATCAATGCTAATACGTAAAATACGAGCTAAGTAAGTCCGGAGACTTACCTCGTCACCACACTCAAGTCACCACACTCTTGCTTCCTTAAGGAGGAAGCCCACAACCTGCTCACAAGAGATATGCATATCAATACATACTCACACTCAAGAAGTCTAAGACTTCACTCTAGTGATCTATGCAAGATCACCTAACCCTCAAACTAGGAAACGCATCCTAGGTCCCAAATACTCATCACACTCTCAACACATGCAACATCCCACAACAATCCATAATTCCACAAGAGTAATTCTCAACCAAAGAGGCACAAGCTAGCCTAGAAGGTCCATCATGCTCACATGCTCATATCCATCACTTACATCAAGCCTTAAGGGCTCCTAGGTACACAACCACTAAGTGGCATTCCAAGCTACTCTAGATCCATCACAGGCATGCTACTAACAAGATCCAACATCAATACTAAGGAAGGAACGAAGAGGAAAGGAGAGGAGGGACCTACTGTTTCCGAAACCGCAGCCGCGGAGTCAAGCCGGCGCCCCCTGCGGACACAAGAGCCGCCCCCGCGGAACAAGGAGCCTCACCCGCGGAGGACTGCGTCGCCTGCTAGGAGCCGTCCCCGCGGTTTTGCCGAGCCGCGCCCGCGCCGGAGCCCATCCGCACCCGCGGCCGTCCGCCGCCGCACCCGCGGCCGTCCGCCGCCGCACCCGCAGCCTTGTGCTGCCGTGAGTGTGCCGCCGCCCCCGCGGCCATGCCGAGCTTCACCCGCGGCTTGTTGGGTCGTGAGTCTTTCCTCCGCCCCCGCGGCCATGCCGAGCCGCCCTAGCAGCGGTGCAGTGCCGCTCCCGCGGCCATGCTGAGCCGCCCTTGCGGCCGTCCGCGCCCGCGGCCGTGATGATCCGCCCCCGCGGTTACGCTGCAGAAGCTCGTCTTCTTCGTCTCGATCGTGGATCCTTGGCTCCCAAGTGCTTCTTCTCTTGCTAGATCTTCTCAAAGCATGCAAGGGACTTGAGTGATAACCTCTCAAAGCTTCATCCATGGCCATGATGAAGAGGAGGAAAGAAGATAGGATGATCAGCCAAAGAAGAGAGGTAAGGGAGAGGAAGGAGCTTACCACAGATTTGGAATGCCTCTCCAAGCAGTCCACAACAAGATCTCCACACAAAATGGAAGAAGAGAAGAGAAAGGAGCAAAGATGGAGCCATGAGAGGAAGAGGGAAAGGAATGAACGTGAAAGAGAAAGGGAGGAGAGAGAGGGCGACAAGGGCTGCAAAGTGAGGGGACAACAGCTGTCTTGTCCTCTTTTGCCCGGAACGAGGGGTTGGAAATGACCCCTTGTCACTTTGACTCGGAACGAAAGGTCGGAACGCGGGAAAAAGGGAAAAACGACGAGTCGGCTCGGGATTTTCTTATGAATAAATCCCGGAACTCGGCATCTCGGGACTACGGGATAAACTACAAGGCGCTCTAAGTCCGGAATAAAATTAATAAAATTCCGGGCGTTACAGATATGAGCTCGGATTATAAATTAAATCAACTTCATTAACTACACCATCACAACCATTGACATACAACTTTAAAGCTCAACTCCTTCAACCATGAATCACACCGACATTGTTAAGACAAAAGAGGATGCTCCACAAACGCAACAAGGAAGTCGTCCATCCCAACTCAACGAAAACCCGAGGAGTGCAGAATCCACTGAAATGGAGGAGACAAAAGACATTTATGTTGTTATGGGTTGTAGACCGTGCTATTTGTATTGTATGGTATCAAGGAAATATCCAAGTTGTCCAAAGTGCGGCTCAACAACTCTGATTGATGTTTCTCAATCGAAGTAAAAGTGTGTGCATTGTACGGCCTTGTTATGAAACGTGTCCATGTCTTTGTTGCATCATCACTTTTTCATAACTTAAATAAAACTTGGGGGGCTTTATTTATGAAGTAATTTGATATTTCATCTATCGTTATATACCGGGAAAAGGTATGGAACTTGTTTCGTTTATCGTTTTAATTATGAATAAAGGTCATGCTATATTATTCCGAAATTCAAGACTTGTTTGTGTAACATCCCGGAAAAATTGTCATCCCGCATCATTTGAACGGGAATTTGTGATTGGATTATACGGATGAGTTGCTACCCATTTAAACAAAAATTCTTCTTTTCCAGTGGTACATTGTGGCCAACTAACTCTAGAGTTAAGCGTGCTCGTGCGCGAGCAATTTTAGGATGGGTGACCACTTGGGAAGTTTCTGCGTGTGCATGGTTGGCATGGGGACAACGTCCCTAAGACCTCGGGTCTTACATTTTGATCCAGTTATAGTTTGAAGCTACATTTAAAAAAAAATTGACGTATATTGTCTGCACTAATTTTAAATGTGGTGTATATATGCCTACTATTATTCATTCAAGAATTTTATAATCGTCGAAACGAATCCTCGTCCGACCAAAGCCGTAGTCTTCACTAAGTTGTGAAAATAAGTATTTATTTTTGAATTCTAAAATGCATATTTCGTGTCCTCTTCCAACAATATTAACGTTAAAAATATAATGCTTGGGTGACATGTTTCTTCTTGATCGATAGATATAAGTTACTGAAAATCTTGTTCTTTTTATCTTATAAAATCTCAAGCGCTTCTAACGAGGTACAAGTTAGGCTTCCTTTTTGTTTTCACAAAACATACTACTACTTCCGTATTGAGCATTAATTAGGTAATTGTAACAAATGTTTTGGCAAGTATTGTGGTAGATGACCTCATTATGGACATATTAAATAAAAGCACATTCAAAATCATTTTACATTACGATTACCATCATAGGGATTATCTTCGTTTAAGAAAATGTGATTAATTATTTCTACTAAATATGTTAGTAATTGTAGAAGCTTACGTGTCTGGAATAATATACCACTTTTTGACTATTTTGTTCATGCATTCATAAACCTACTGATGTGGTGGAGCTTGATTTATATTGTTATATGGGGAGTGTAACACCCCAAATCCGCGGGACTCGGGGCGCTACGGGCGAGACCTCACAATGGGTCCCGACCCTTAGCCTGACAACAATTTCACCGGACCTTCCAACATGGCACAAATAAAGGCGAAAACTCAAATATGTTTTTCAAGTATGCGGAAACCGAAAGTAAGAAACTACAACTTGGAAACTCAGCCGAGTCCTCAAAACAACATAATTAGATCTGAATTCTAAACATACGACAATATCCATAAACAAGAATATGAAACGTGACTCAAATACATCCCCGTCCTATAATGTACGGAGACTCCGGCTGTCCACTTCTCCACCTCACTCGGCGGCATCCCTAACCTGCAAGTCAACTACATACGGTTTTAAACCGTTAGCTCATATTCTAGGAATTAGAAAAGCGGTGAAGGCACAAACACATCCATACACAAAACATAAATTACACAAGTCCGGTTTATTATCTTTCATTATTAAGTCGTATTCCATTCTAGTTCAACTTCTGTTGTGACACGAGACCCCAATGGTCTCGCCTCGGTCCCTTACCGGCAAGGAATGGTGCAGATGCATCCGCCCGTATACCCGCCGGACTCGTCACCCAGAACCTCCTAGACCCCGTCAGGGCTAGGCAGATGATGTCACCACCCGTTATCATACACTTGGGCCAACACATATATATATAAAGTCGGTGGTCCTGATTACCGGTTTAATTGTTATAACATAACATAACACACACACCACCAAACACATATCAATGCTAATACAAACAATACGAGCTAAGTATGCCCGGAGACTTACCTCGTCCCAACGCTAACTCACACAACGCTCACGCTTCCCTTGGGAAGAAGTACTCAACCTGTTCACAACAAGGTATCCATAAAAACCCGGTCAACTCGAGAAGTCTAGGACTTCTACACAAATGATCTACGCAGGATCATTTGACTCACATTCTAGGACTGCATCCTAGAGTCTACCATAATTACCGTCAATAACGACGTAAAAGCTAACGAGGTCTAAAAACGCTCTTCACATTCTCTTGAGGTCTCAAAAGCCGCCACTTGGCATTTCCTATAAGTTATGCTAATTCCAACCTATCATGATACTACACAATTTAGCCCATACGCTAAATTGATCAACAAATATATTATATCGAAACCTATTATAAAACTCGTTCATAATTTCCGAAGTTAAAACTCGCTAACGTATTTTCCGGGGCAATTATACATTTCCTAAGAAATATGGGTCAAAACTGTAATTAATATAAAACTAGGTACATTATGCAATTAACCAAAAGCTGAGGGGGGCCGAACGAAATTATACCTAAAGTGAGGGGGGACGACTGTAAATAAGCCAAAAACGTTGTTGAACAGCCCGCGGCGGCGGCAGGAGGAAAACGCAGGCGCGGCAGGTGCTCCGGTCGGGAGGAAGGCGGCTGCAAGCTCCCTTGGCGGCTGCAGACGGGTGGCGGTCTTCCTGTAGGTGAAGGCTCCCGGTGGAGGCCGTTCTCCGGCCGACAAGGATGTGCAGAAAGAGAAGGGTGAGCAGGGAGGAAGCCGGTGGCGTCCGCGGGGCTCGTGCAGGCAAGGCACGGCGAGGGCGGAGGCGAGGCTTCCTTGGCGGCGACGGCTTCGCTGCAGCTCTCCGTGCTCGGGCGGCCTCGGGTCGGCTAGGTGCAGGGATCTGGGAGCAGGGACGAGGGGTCGAGTAGGCTGGGCGGCACGGTTGCAGGCCTAGACACAGGCTAGGCGGGCGGCAGCTAGCTCCTGCAGCTGGGCGGCTGGCGTGAAGAAGGGAGGAGATCGCCAGCGTGGCGTGGGCCCGTGTGACAAGGCGCCAGCGTGGCGTGGGGCCCATGCTGAGGTGGAAAAGTGGGAGGGGAAAAAATAGGAAGAGATAAAGGAGCGGGTTCCAAACTCGTAAAATAATTCCGTAACGGATGTTACCGGTCGGAATATTTTCCAAACATTTCCGTAAAATAATTTACGGAAAGAGAAACAAAAGATATATATATTTCTAAAATTCCCAGACGTTACAGGGAGATTGTTTTTATTCAACTTATCGGGCATCATTCTACAATACCTTATGTAATGAAACACTAGTATTGGTAGCATTCGTGAAACGAAGCAAATATACAAATCCATCCAACTAAGTTGTGACTTGACATATACCTATCTCGTTCCCTACAGAAGATTTGCAATAAATTAATATATTTTATATCAAACTAGCTATGCTTCGTTCGGGAGGTTATTACTAAGCGATTTGTAACCATAAATTTGTCATTCTAAACCGGACATTAGCCGTTTACAACTTCCAAAAACTTATGTAAAAAATTGTAATATAGTGGAAGAATTATGTATCAATATTTCAATTATGGATTATCATAAATAAGGTTACGTTTTTACATTTTTTTTTATATTTGTCAGCTAATATGTTGATATGCATGTTTATTTGAAAGACTGCAACTACATTTCTCTAAGTAAAAGCAAGAACAAGTATGTATATATAAATAGCTAGTTAATATTAAGTAATAAGCTCATTATACTCTCAGAGCTTCATAGAGACGTTGTTCTTGGAAAAAGAAAATGACAAAATTGCCTTATCCTGTAACCAATTTTCACTTACTCAAGCAACCAATGTTATTGTATAATTCCCCTAGAAACCGTGATAGTTTATTAGGTGGAAATCGCCAAAATATAACTTTTTGAGAATGTGAAGAAATGATGTTCTAACAAATTGAATGTATCAACGAAAGAAAATATATAGAAGACGACAGAGAGGAAGTAAAATATCACCACATAAATTGATGTTCTATAAACTGAATGTGTCGGCATAAACAAAGAAGACGAAGAGGTAATCATATAAAACTTCCACTTATTGTATATGAATGTTTTTTGTTTTGCTGTTTTTGATAGCAAAACTTGATTAAAAAAATCACATAGTTGAATTTTAAATTTTCAATTATCTATCTTCATGAAGTATAAAATAGGTTTAGCTTAATAGATATAAAACGCTTCATAGATGGTAAAAAGTTCACTCATTCATTTTTTTGAATTATCTTTTTCTGTATAATATATGTTATCTTGTGGTAATTCTGTAAGAGCCTTAGTTTTGGGAGCTAGTTTTGGTCTTAGCCGCCCCCGCGGTCTGTAAGGGCTGCCCCTGCGGCTCCCCTATTGTTCCGCCCCTGCGGTTTCCGGCGGCTGCAGCCGGTTTTGTTGACACTTTGACCCATGCTTTACCTTACCTTACCTCCTTCGTTCCACCTTGCTGAGCAAGGGTTTCTTCACATTTCCAATCCAGTTTCACGTCCTTCTTGCTTCTTCTTCTTCTCCTTGAGCTTGAGTTGGTTTTTCCCTTGAGTTGGTAGAGTTGTGTGTGTGTGAGTGTGGTTGTTGATGCTAGTTGTGGCTGTTAAGCTTGTGAAGCCAGCTGAGTATGCTTATGCATTTGCCTGCCTAGACCTTCTGCAGTGGTAAGCTTCTTCCTCCTTGCTTCTTCATCCTTTCTTCTTCCTTGCTCTTCTTTCCTTAGCTTAGGAATAGATGTATTGAACATAGGGTGATGTTGATATGTGTATGTGTATGCTTGTGTACGAATCTAGAAGAGAGTGGAAGTGGTTGATCACGGGAAGAGCTAAAGAGAAGCCGCGAGGTTTCATTCTGCTTGTCGCCGTCCCCGCGGCCGAGAGTCACCGCCCCCGCGGTTACCGTGTCACAGCGCCTGCGTCGTGCCAGCGCGTGCCTGCGCTTGCCAGCGTTCCTTGTCACCGCCCCTGCGGATTGTACTTGCCGCGCCTGCGGGTGATCTCTTCCGCCCCTGCGTCCTTAGTTCACGCAAGTGCGTCTTGTCCCGGACTACCTATAGTTAGGTAGTTCCTTTCCTTTCTAGTATGAGGAACGTAGTACCATGCTAGCATTCGGATGTTGACGAGTATGATATGGAATTGCCGGTTAGGGCTTTGAGGTTTACGAGTTGGATATGATCCCTTATGGATCCCTTGGGTCTAGGTGTGACCCTTTGTGTGATAGTAGTTTGATATATATGTATGCCTTGTATAGGCCGTGTTATCCTCTAGTTTGGAGTGGACTGAGTTGAGGTTGATCCAGTGAGACGACTACGAGGTTGAGGTAAGTCCGTGGACTTACTTAGTTGCCATTCCTTTATAGGATATTGTGCATGAGTGGTGTGTGTTATATGTTTATAGCATGTGTTATGATGGTCACCGACCTATGATGTATTGATTGCCCATTGTAGGGTTGTGACAACTTTTCCATTCATCCCGCTGGAGTTGGGGTTCTCTATGGTCAGGCCAGACCTGGTAAACGGTTTGGGCACTCTCCATTCCCTTAGGGTACACGGGGAGGTGTTTCAGGCACCATTCCAACTGGTTATAGTACCCAGAGGCGGGTTATATTCCTCGTGTCACTTATGTTTATATGGATATTTATATACGAGTTGATTGCTGGACTTTATAAAGATAATGAATCGGGTAAATGTGTGAAAGCATGATGATGTGTTAGATTTCTGATGTGTGTTTGTGCTCTAGCATATTCCTATATTTTTGTATGGTTAGCTAACGGTTTTATACCGTTGTTGTAGACACTTTCCAGGGTAGGAGAGCTGCAGAGTGATCTAGAGTGGGTGATCCGCTGAGGCTCCGTACACTGGGGCGGTATCGGGGATTTGGGTTATTTTGATGTACAGTTTAGTTTGTTTGTACTCAGGGGTACAGTGTATTACCTTTTTGGATATATATATATATCAGTTTCATGTTTTGTTTTAATCTATTGGTGCCTTGTTGTAAGATCTGTGAAATTATTGTCAGGCTAGGGTAAGGATCCATTGTGAGATCCTAGCCCAGTAACACTCCGAGTCCTACGGATTTGGGTGTTAGAAAGGTGGTATCAAAGCCCAGTTTGACAACAATGGCACTAGTAATCTGCAATAAAGGTCGAATAGATAACTAAACAGAACCCGAAAAGGGGTCTGACTTTTCAAAAGGTTTTGATTTTGAAATGAGTACAAATGTTTTGGGATACCGTGTACGGGAGCCATCACCCCTCTGAAGACCTCGACAGTATAGATATATATAGATATTCTGTTGTGATTGATCTATGATATATCTATACATATGACATATATATAGCCTTCTAAGATAGGCTTACGTCTTCTGCAGATGGTTCAGACTAGAGCCTTACCTGCAGCAAGACGAGGTAGAGGTAGACCCCTCTAGGTAGAGGACGGGTAGGACTTCTGCTGACGGTTCACCTGCGGGAGAGATACATGAGGAGGTTGCTGAGAGCGCCGTTCCTGAGACTGAGAACGTGGCAGCTGAGGGACAGGGTCCACAATGTTAATCTGATGGTAATTCTCAACACAATGATTTCAGTGTGATGGGTGTCACCTATTTACCAAAACATAACTAACAACGTTAAAAATGCAAACAGTATATCTACTCATATTTTGTTAAGTATTTCAAACATAGTTTTTATCATAATGACCACAACATGTTCTTGTTTCTTCTAAGTATTAAATTTCTTGCAATTATATTCTCTCAATGTGTAGGTTAGTCACAAAATTTAGCCTATAATTATCTATATAAATTTTCCTTATTCTATATTTAAAACTATAGTAATTATGACATTTCCTTGTGCAAAAAGGTTATAGTTGGTGAACATTATGAGGCGACTAAATATAGCATAAACTTAATATTGGATATGAGCTCGGATTATAGTTGGTGAACATTATGTGTGCACTGTACGGTCCTGTTATGAAACGTGTCCCATGTCTTTGTTGCATCATCACTTTTTCATAACTTAAATAAAACTTGGGGGGCTTTATTTATGAAGTAATTTGATATTTCATCTATCGTTATATACCGGAAAAGGTATGGAACTTGTTTCGTTTATCGCTTTTAACTATGAATAAAGGTAATGCTATATTTTTCCGAAATTCAAGACTTGTTTGTGTAACATCCCGGAAAAATTGTCATCCCGCATCATTTGAACGGGAATTTGTGATTGGATTATACGGATGAGTTGCTACCCATTTAAACAAAAATTCTTCTTTTCCAGTGGTACATTGTGGCCAACTAACTCTAGAGTTAAGCGTGCTCGTGCGCGAGCAATTTTAGGATGGGTGACCACTTGGGAAGTTTCTGCGTGTGCATGGTTGGCATGGGGACAACGTCCCTAAGACCTCGGGTCTTACATTTTGATCCAGTTATAGTTTGAAGCTACATTTAAAAAAAAATTGACGTATATTGTCTGCACTAATTTTAAATGTGGTGTATATATGCCTACTATTATTCATTCAAGAATTTTATAATCGTCGAAACGAATCCTCGTCCGACCAAAGCCGTAGTCTTCACTAAGTTGTGAAAATAAGTATTTATTTTTGAATTCTAAAATGCATATTTCGTGTCCTCTTCCAACAATATTAACGTTAAAAATATAATGCTTGGGTGACATGTTTCTTCTTGATCGATAGATATAAGTTACTGAAAATCTTGTTCTTTTTATCTTATAAAATCTCAAGCGCTTCTAACGAGGTACAAGTTAGGCTTCCTTTTTGTTTTCACAAAACATACTACTACTTCCGTATTGAGCATTAATTAGGTAATTGTAACAAATGTTTTGGCAAGTATTGTGGTAGATGACCTCATTATGGACATATTAAATAAAAGCACATTCAAAATCATTTTACATTACGATTACCATCATAGGGATTATCTTCGTTTAAGAAAATGTGATTAATTATTTCTACTAAATATGTTAGTAATTGTAGAAGCTTACGTGTCTGGAATAATATACCACTTTTTGACTATTTTGTTCATGCATTCATAAACCTACTGATGTGGTGGAGCTTGATTTATATTGTTATATGGGGAGTGTAACACCCCAAATCCGCGGGACTCGGGGCGCTACGGGCGAGACCTCACAATGGGTCCCGACCCTTAGCCTGACAACAATTTCACCGGACCTTCCAACATGGCACAAATAAAGGCGAAAACTCAAATATGTTTTTCAAGTATGCGGAAACCGAAAGTAAGAAACTACAACTTGGAAACTCAGCCGAGTCCTCAAAACAACATAATTAGATCTGAATTCTAAACATACGACAATATCCATAAACAAGAATATGAAACGTGACTCAAATACATCCCCGTCCTATAATGTACGGAGACTCCGGCTGTCCACTTCTCCACCTCACTCGGCGGCATCCCTAACCTGCAAGTCAACTACATACGGTTTTAAACCGTTAGCTCATATTCTAGGAATTAGAAAAGCGGTGAAGGCACAAACACATCCATACACAAAACATAAATTACACAAGTCCGGTTTATTATCTTTCATTATTAAGTCGTATTCCATTCTAGTTCAACTTCTGTTGTGACACGAGACCCCAATGGTCTCGCCTCGGTCCCTTACCGGCAAGGAATGGTGCAGATGCATCCGCCCGTATACCCGCCGGACTCGTCACCCAGAACCTCCTAGACCCCGTCAGGGCTAGGCAGATGATGTCACCACCCGTTATCATACACTTGGGCCAACACATATATATATAAAGTCGGTGGTCCTGATTACCGGTTTAATTGTTATAACATAACATAACACACACACCACCAAACACATATCAATGCTAATACAAACAATACGAGCTAAGTATGCCCGGAGACTTACCTCGTCCCAACGCTAACTCACACAACGCTCACGCTTCCCTTGGGAAGAAGTACTCAACCTGTTCACAACAAGGTATCCATAAAAACCCGGTCAACTCGAGAAGTCTAGGACTTCTACACAAATGATCTACGCAGGATCATTTGACTCACATTCTAGGACTGCATCCTAGAGTCTACCATAATTACCGTCAATAACGACGTAAAAGCTAACGAGGTCTAAAAACGCTCTTCACATTCTCTTGAGGTCTCAAAAGCCGCCACTTGGCATTTCCTATAAGTTATGCTAATTCCAACCTATCATGATACTACACAATTTAGCCCATACGCTAAATTGATCAACAAATATATTATATCGAAACCTATTATAAAACTCGTTCATAATTTCCGAAGTTAAAACTCGCTAACGTATTTTCCGGGGCAATTATACATTTCCTAAGAAATATGGGTCAAAACTGTAATTAATATAAAACTAGGTACATTATGCAATTAACCAAAAGCTGAGGGGGGCCGAACGAAATTATACCTAAAGTGAGGGGGGACGACTGTAAATAAGCCAAAAACGTTGTTGAACAGCCCGCGGCGGCGGCAGGAGGAAAACGCAGGCGCGGCAGGTGCTCCGGTCGGGAGGAAGGCGGCTGCAAGCTCCCTTGGCGGCTGCAGACGGGTGGCGGTCTTCCTGTAGGTGAAGGCTCCCGGTGGAGGCCGTTCTCCGGCCGACAAGGATGTGCAGAAAGAGAAGGGTGAGCAGGGAGGAAGCCGGTGGCGTCCGCGGGGCTCGTGCAGGCAAGGCACGGCGAGGGCGGAGGCGAGGCTTCCTTGGCGGCGACGGCTTCGCTGCAGCTCTCCGTGCTCGGGCGGCCTCGGGTCGGCTAGGTGCAGGGATCTGGGAGCAGGGACGAGGGGTCGAGTAGGCTGGGCGGCACGGTTGCAGGCCTAGACACAGGCTAGGCGGGCGGCAGCTAGCTCCTGCAGCTGGGCGGCTGGCGTGAAGAAGGGAGGAGATCGCCAGCGTGGCGTGGGCCCGTGTGACAAGGCGCCAGCGTGGCGTGGGGCCCATGCTGAGGTGGAAAAGTGGGAGGGGAAAAAATAGGAAGAGATAAAGGAGCGGGTTCCAAACTCGTAAAATAATTCCGTAACGGATGTTACCGGTCGGAATATTTTCCAAACATTTCCGTAAAATAATTTACGGAAAGAGAAACAAAAGATATATATATTTCTAAAATTCCCAGACGTTACAGGGAGATTGTTTTTATTCAACTTATCGGGCATCATTCTACAATACCTTATGTAATGAAACACTAGTATTGGTAGCATTCGTGAAACGAAGCAAATATACAAATCCATCCAACTAAGTTGTGACTTGACATATACCTATCTCGTTCCCTACAGAAGATTTGCAATAAATTAATATATTTTATATCAAACTAGCTATGCTTCGTTCGGGAGGTTATTACTAAGCGATTTGTAACCATAAATTTGTCATTCTAAACCGGACATTAGCCGTTTACAACTTCCAAAAACTTATGTAAAAAATTGTAATATAGTGGAAGAATTATGTATCAATATTTCAATTATGGATTATCATAAATAAGGTTACGTTTTTACATTTTTTTTTATATTTGTCAGCTAATATGTTGATATGCATGTTTATTTGAAAGACTGCAACTACATTTCTCTAAGTAAAAGCAAGAACAAGTATGTATATATATAATAGCTAGTTAATATTAAGTAATAAGCTTCATTATACTCTCAGAGCTTCATAGAGACGTTGTTCTTGGAAAAAGAAAATGACAAAATTGCCTTATCCTGTAACCAATTTTCACTTACTCAAGCAACCAATGTTATTGTATAATTCCCCTAGAAACCGTGATAGTTTATTAGGTGGAAATCGCCAAAATATAACTTTTTGAGAATGTGAAGAAATGATGTTCTAACAAATTGAATGTATCAACGAAAGAAAATATATAGAAGACGACAGAGAGGAAGTAAAATATCACCACATAAATTGATGTTCTATAAACTGAATGTGTCGGCATAAACAAAGAAGAAGACGAAGAGGTAATCATATAAAACTTCCACTTATTGTATATGAATGTTTTTTGTTTTGCTGTTTTTGATAGCAAAACTTGATTAAAAAAATCACATAGTTGAATTTTAAATTTTCAATTATCTATCTTCATGAAGTATAAAATAGGTTTAGCTTAATAGATATAAAACGCTTCATAGATGGTAAAAAGTTCACTCATTCATTTTTTTGAATTATCTTTTTCTGTATAATATATGTTATCTTGTGGTAATTCTCTGTAAGAGCCTTAGTTTTGGGAGCTAGTTTTGGTCTTAGCCGCCCCCGCGGGTCTGTAAGGCTGCCCCTGCGGCTCCCCTATTGTTCCGCCCCTGCGGTTTCCGGCGGCTGCAGCCGGTTTTGTTGACACTTTGACCCATGCTTTACCTTACCTTACCTCCTTCGTTCCACCTTGCTGAGCAAGGGTTTCTTCACATTTCCAATCCAGTTTCACGTCCTTCTTGCTTCTTCTTCTTCTCCTTGAGCTTGAGTTGGTTTTTCCCTTGAGTTGGTAGAGTTGTGTGTGTGTGAGTGTGGTTGTTGATGCTAGTTGTGGCTGTTAAGCTTGTGAAGCCAGCTGAGTATGCTTATGCATTTGCCTGCCTAGACCTTCTGCAGTGGTAAGCTTCTTCCTCCTTGCTTCTTCATCCTTTCTTCTTCCTTGCTCTTCTTTCCTTAGCTTAGGAATAGATGTATTGAACATAGGGTGATGTTGATATGTGTATGTGTATGCTTGTGTACGAATCTAGAAGAGAGTGGAAGTGGTTGATCACGGGAAGAGCTAAAGAGAAGCCGCGAGGTTTCATTCTGCGTTGTCGCCGTCCCCGCGGCCGAGAGTCACCGCCCCCGCGGTTACCGTGTCACAGCGCCTGCGTCGTGCCAGCGGCGTGCCTGCGCTTGCCAGCGTTCCTTGTCACCGCCCCTGCGGATTGTACTTGCCGCGCCTGCGGGTGATCTCTTCCGCCCCTGCGTCCTTAGTTCACGCAAGTGCGTCTTGTCCCGGGACTACCTATAGTTAGGTAGTTCCTTTCCTTTCTAGTATGAGGAACGTAGTACCATGCTAGCATTCGGATGTTGACGAGTATGATATGGAATTGCCGGTTAGGGCTTTGAGGTTTACGAGTTGGATATGATCCCTTATGGATCCCTTGGGTCTAGGTGTGACCCTTTGTGTGATAGTAGTTTGATATATATGTATGCCTTGTATAGGCCGTGTTATCCTCTAGTTTGGAGTGGACTGAGTTGAGGTTGATCCAGTGAGACGACTACGAGGTTGAGGTAAGTCCGTGGGACTTACTTAGTTGCCATTCCTTTATAGGATATTGTGCATGAGTGGTGTGTGTTATATGTTTATAGCATGTGTTATGATGGTCACCGACCTATGATGTATTGATTGCCCATTGTAGGGTTGTGACAACTTTTCCATTCATCCCGCTGGGAGTTGGGGGTTCTCTATGGTCAGGCCAGACCTGGTAAACGGTTTGGGCACTCTCCATTCCCTTAGGGTACACGGGGAGGTGTTTCAGGCACCATTCCAACTGGTTATAGTACCCAGAGGCGAGGGTTATATTCCTCGTGTCACTTATGTTTATATGGATATTTATATACGAGTTGATTGCTGGACTTTATAAAGATAATGAATCGGGTAAATGTGTGAAAGCATGATGATGTGTTAGATTTCTGATGTGTGTTTGTGCTCTAGCATATTCCTATATTTTTGTATGGTTAGCTAACGGTTTTATACCGTGTTGTAGACACTTTCCAGGGTAGGAGAGCTGCAGAGTGATCTAGAGTGGGTGATCCGCTGAGGGCTCCGTACACTGGGGCGGTATCGGGGATTTGGGTTATTTTGATGTACAGTTTAGTTTGTTTGTACTCAGGGGTACAGTGTATTACCTTTTTGGATATATATATATATCAGTTTCATGTTTTGTTTTAATCTATTGGTGCCTTGTTGTAAGATCTGTGAAATTATTGTCAGGCTAGGGTAAGGATCCATTGTGAGATCCTAGCCCAGTAACACTCCGAGTCCTACGGATTTGGGGTGTTAGAAAGGTGGTATCAAAGCCCAGTTTGACAACAATGGCACTAGTAATCTGCAATAAAGGTCGAATAGATAACTAAACAGAACCCGAAAAGGGGTCTGACTTTTCAAAAGGTTTTGATTTTGAAATGAGTACAAATGTTTTGGGATACCGTGTACGGGAGCCATCACCCCTCTGAAGACCTCGACAGTATAGATATATATAGATATTCTGTTGTGATTGATCTATGATATATCTATACATATGACATATATATAGCCTTCTAAGATAGGCTTACGTCTTCTGCAGATGGTTCAGACTAGAGCCTTACCTGCAGCAAGACGAGGTAGAGGTAGACCCCCTCTAGGTAGAGGACGGGGTAGGACTTCTGCTGACGGTTCACCTGCGGGAGAGATACATGAGGAGGTTGCTGAGAGCGCCGTTCCTGAGACTGAGAACGTGGCAGCTGAGGGACAGGGTCCACAGAGAGCCCAGTCTGGTGATTCTGAGCCTGTCTCTATGGATAAATCAGAGTTTCAGGCTTATATCAAACGTGTTGAGGAGGCCGCCAGGGCAGGTAGGCGTGCTTCGGATCTGTCGGCACAGGAGGGACCATCTGAGAGGTCCTACACTGTCACTCAGGTACCAGCTGTACAGGTACCTGCTGCTGAGATTGCTCGGGCTCCAGAGGAGCATAGAGGGCCTCGACAGACACTTGGTTGAAGGCTTTTCATTAGATGGGAGTACCCCCTTTCACTGGGAAAGTGGGGCTAGAGGTGGAGTTGTGGATAGGACATGTAGACTCCGCTCTGGAGTCTATTAGATGTCCAATTGATAGGCAGATTGAGCTGGTGCAGACCTTGTTCAGAGATTTGGCACGACACTAGTGGAGGTCTGTGCGAGCACAGGTTACTAGTTATGAGCAGATGAAGACTCTGATCCGAGAGCGTTTCTGCCCTGCCTCTTTGAGGAGGGAGAAACTGCGAGACTTTGTTGAGGCTGGGTTCGAGGATGTGCCGGTCTTAGAGGCCATCAGGAGATTCTAGGAAGAGCTGGCATTGTTGGGTCCAGCTGCACCTGTTGCAGATCAGCACGTGTATTCGTTTTCCCGACGTCTGAGGGATACTACCCGTACCTACATGGCGGGTTTTCACTGTGAGACCTTGGTCGACTATCAGGACCGGGCTTCTGACTACGAGAGGGAGAGAGCTAGCCAGAGGAGAGCTTCTCAGACCGGAGGGTCTGAGAAGAGAAAGAGGACTGGTCAGACCAGTGGTACTGGTGGAGCTGCTGGTTCCGGGCGAAGCCAAAGTCGCCAGAGTCGTCCTCCATCTACACCGGGTGCAGATAAGGGAGTGTAGTGCTTCAACTGCAGTGAATATGGGCATATGAGGTCAGAGTGTACTAGGCATCCGGTGACCTGTTTCACTTGTGGCCAACCTGGTCAGAGAGCTAACTTCTGTAGACGAGGGAGAGCTTCATCACAGCAGGATTCTTCTCCTACTAGTGCAACGGGAGGTGGTTGAGACCACCTCAACAACAACAGCAGAGTCAGGGACAATAGAGGGTCCGAGATCGCCCTACGACTTAGGGATCTGCTCTTGGGCGGCGACAACTCAGAGGCCGTGGTGGGGGCACCACTGATACCAGAAGCCCACAGGGCCGTGTTTTTGAGCTGAGGAGTGCAGAGGAGCCAGCTGCACCTACTGCTACAGGTACCATTCTGATTCATGGTTTACCTGTTAGAGTTTTATTTGATACGGGTGCTACGCATTCTTTTATTTCTGATGCCTGTGTAGAGCGGCTGAGTTTAGATACAGTTGAGGGGATGCCCTTTATTATAGGGTTACCCATTGGTGGTAGGGTCAGAGGTACCCGTGAGATTCACGGTTGTCCCATTTCTGTAGGGACTCGTGTGTTACTAGTTGACTTCTTTGTCATGCCGTTAGAGCATGAGGAAGTTATTCTTGGTACGGATTGGATGGCTAGACATTCTGCAGTCTTAGATGTAGGTAGGAGGACTGTCACCCTCTCTACCGAGTTAGGCCAAATAGAGGTTTTCCGAGGTTGGGACCTTGGAAAGGTAGGCACAATTATTAGTGTTATAAGGGCAGCTAGACTGATTGCACAGGGTTCTGAGACCTTCTGGTGTTATGCCATGAAGGAGGGGGAGAATCCAGCGTTAGTGGATATCCCAGTGGTCTGTGAGTTTACTGATGTTTTTGCTGAGCCGTCCAGTTTGCCGCCTTAGAGGAGTGTGGATTTCAGTATCGAGTTAGAGCCTGGTACGAGACCCATCTCGAAGGCTCCATATCGGATGGCGCCTGTTAAGATGCTGGAGCTGAAGAAGCAACTCGAGGAGTTGGCTTAGAAGGGTTTCATTCGCCCTAGTGTGTCCCCCTAGGAAGCACCTGTCCTCTTCGTACGGAAGAAGGACGGATCGCTGAGGCTGTGTATTAATTACAGAGAGTTGAACAAGGTGACCATCAAGAACAAGTATCCACTGCCGCACATTGATGATTTGTTAGATCAGCTACAAGGAGCGACTATGTTCTCCAGGATTGACCTGCGATCCGGGTATCACCAGCTGAGGGTGAGGGAGCAGGATGTGCACAAGACAGCATTCCGGACCAGATATGGGCACTACGAGTTTGTAGTGATTCCATTTGGGCTTACGAATGCCCCAACCGTCTTTATGGAGTTGATGAACAGTATCTTCATCGACTTCCTGGATCAGTTTGTGGTGGTTTTCATTGATGACATTCTGGTATACTCCGAAAGTGACTTCGGTTCGCCAGTTCAGGCTCAACTCCTCGCTTTACGTTAGCAGACCTGTAGGTCCGGCCGGGGCTTTGCGCTCTTTCTCGCATTGGAGAGGAGCATGCAGGACATCTGAGGACTGTATTGCAGGTTTTGCGGGATAGAGAACTTTATGCAAAGTTCTCTAAGTACGAGTTCTGGATGCCAGAGGTAGCATTCCTGGGTCACATAGTATCAGCTGAGGGAATCAAGGTGGATCAAGCGAAGATAGAGGCAGTAGTTGCACGGCCTACACCGACGAACGTCAAGGAAGTACGTAGCTTCCTTGGCCTAGCCGGTTATTACAGACGCTTCGTGGAGGGATTTTCTGTGATTGCCCGTCCACTGACGAGTTTGCTGAGGAAGACTACCAGGTTTGTGTGGTCTGATCAGTGTATGCAGAGTTTTGAGGAGCTGAAGAGACGTCTGAATTCTGCTCCTGTTTTGGCACAACTAGAGGGTACAGAGGATTTCGTAGTATACAGTGATGCATCCAAGCTAGGCTTGGGATGTGTGTTGATGTAGAGAGGCAGGGTGATTGCATATGCGTCTAGACAGCTGAAGACATATGAGGAGAACTACCCGACCCATGATCTGGAGTTGGCAGCGGTAGTTCATGCACTGAAGATCTGGAGACATTACCCGTATGGTGTTACGTGTCAGATCTTCACAGACCATCAGAGTCTGAAGTATATTTTCATGCAGCGGGAATTGAATAACCGCCAGCGTAGGTGGCTCGAGCTGATCAAGGATTTTGATCTGGAGATTCTGTATCATCCGGGGAAGGCGAACGTAGTAGCCGATGCCTTGAGTAGGAAGATGCCTCGAGAGCAGGCGATTGCGAGGCTAACAGTTCAACAGCAGTTACAGAGGGATTTCATCTAGTTAGAGCTGGACATCCAGTTTCTTGATGAGGATGCCCAGCTGCGTACATTAGAGGTCCTTCCTGATCTGTTGGATGAGATCCGATAGAAACAGGAGACCTGCCCGACTTTACAGAGGATCAGAGATAGGATGTCTCGGGATGAGCACCACAGTTCTTGCTGGGAGCAGATGGTGTTTTGAGGCGCCGCAATTGCGTCTGTGTACCTGCGGATACAGAGGATATTACAGGAGGCTCACTATACACCTTACTCGGTACATCCAGGTACGAGTAAGATGTATCAGGACTTGAGACGTTTATATTGGTGGGGAGGGCTGAAGCCCGATGTGGCTAGATTTGTGACACAGTGTGCGACCTGCCAACAGGTCAAGATCGAGCATTTCAGACCTGGAGGTGAGCTCCATCCATTTCCTGTTCCACAGAAGAAGTGGGAGGACGTCACCATGGACTTTTTTACTAGATTGAGGCTGATCCGGAGTTTTGATGCCATTCGGGTCATAGTTGACAGGCTGACGAAGACGGCACGTTTTATTCCTATTCGAGAGACGTGGCCGGTTAGCAGATTAGCAGAGGAGTACACTAGGCAAATAGTGAGACTCCATGGTGTACCGATGACGATCGTCTCTGATAGAGATGGCCGATTTACCTCGAGGTTCTGGCAGCAGATTCAGACTGCCCAGGGGACGAGTTTGCACTTCACGACTGCGTTTCATCCTCAGACAGATGGTCAGTCAGAGAGAGCCCAGTCTGGTGATTCTGAGCCTGTCTCTATGGATAGATCAGAGTTCAGGCTTATATCAGACGTGTTGAGGAGGCCGCCAGGGCAGGTAGGCGTGCTCCGGATCTGTCGGCACAGGAGGGACCATCTGAGAGGTCCTACACTGTCACTCAGGTACCAGCTGTACAGGTACCTGCTGCTGAGATTGCTCGGGCTCCAGAGGAGCATAGAGGGCCTCGACAGACACTTGGTTGAAGGCTTTTCATTAGATGGGAGTACCCCCTTTCACTGGGAAAGTGGGGCTAGAGGTGGAGTTGTGGATAGGACATGTAGACTCCGCTCTGGAGTCTATTAGATGTCCAATTGATAGGCAGATTGAGCTGGTGCAGACCTTGTTCAGAGATTTGGCACGACACTAGTGGAGGTCTGTACAAGCACAGGTTACTAGTTATGAGCAGATGAGAACTCTGATCCGAGAGCGTTTCTGCCCTGCCTCTTTGAGGAGGGAGAAACTGCGAGACTTTGTTGAGGCTGGGTTCGAGGATGTGCCGGTCTCAGAGGCCATCAGGAGATTCTAGGAAGAGCTGGCATTGTTGGGTCCAGCTGCACCTGTTGCAGATCAGCACGTGTATTCGTTTTCCCGACGTCTGAGGGATACTACCCGTACCTACATGGCGGGTTTTCACTGTGAGACCTTGGTCGACTATCAGGACCGGGCTTCTGACTACGAGAGGGAGAGAGCTAGCCAGAGGAGAGCTTCTCAGACCGGAGGGTCTGAGAAGAGAAAGAGGACTGGTCAGACCAGTGGTACTGGTGGAGCTGCTGGTTCCGGGCGAGGCCAAAGTCGCCAGAGTCGTCCTCCATCTACACCGGGTGCAGATAAGGGAGTGTAGTGCTTCAACTGCAGTGAATATGGGCATATGAGGTCAGAGTGTACTAGGCATCCGGTGACCTGTTTCACTTGTGGCCGACCTGGTCATAGAGCTAACTTCTGTAGACGAGGGAGAGCTTCATCACAGCAGGATTCTTCTCCTGCTAGTGCAACGGGAGGTGGTTAGAGACCACCTCAACAACAGCAGCAGAGTCAGGGACAATAGAGGGTCCGAGGTCGCCCTACGACTTAGGGATCTGCTCCTGGGCGGCGACAACTCAGAGGCCGTGGTGGGGGCACCACTGATACCAGAAGCCCACAGGGCCGTGTTTTTGAGCTGAGGAGTGCAGAGGAGCCAGCTGCACCTACTGCTACAGGTACCATTCTGATTCATGGTTTACCTGTTAGAGTTTTATTTGATACGGGTGCTACGCATTCTTTTATTTCTGATGCCTGTGTAGAGCGTCTGAGTTTAGATACAGTTGAGGGGATGCCCTTTATTATAGGGTTACCCATTGGTGGTAGGGTCAGAGGTACCCGTGAGATTCACGGTTGTCCCATTTCTGTAGGGACTCGTGTGTTACTAGTTGACTTCTTTGTCATGCCGTTAGAGCATGAGGAAGTTATTCTTGGTACGGATTGGATGGCTAGACATTCTGCAGTCTTAGATGTAGGTAGGAGGACTGTCACCCTCTCTACCGAGTTAGGCCAAATAGAGGTTTTCCGAGGTTGGGACCTTGGAAAGGTAGGCACAATTATCAGTGTTATAAGGGCAGCTAGACTGATTGCACAGGGTTCTGAGACCTTCTGGTGTTATGCCATGAAGGAGGGGGAGATTCCAGCGTTAGAGGATATCCCAGTGGTCTGTGAGTTTACTGATGTTTTTGCTGAGCCGTCCAGTTTGCCGCCTCAGAGGAGTGTGGATTTCAGTATCGAGTTAGAGCCTGGTACGAGACCCATCTCGAAGGCTCCATATCGGATGGCGCCTGTTAAGATGCTGGAGCTGAAGAAGCAACTCGAGGAGTTGGCTTAGAAGGGTTTCATTCGCCCTAGTGTGTCCCCTTGGGGAGCACCTGTCCTCTTCGTACGGAAGAAGGACGGATCGCTGAGGCTGTGTATTAAGTACAGAGAGTTGAACAAGGTGACCATCAAGAACAAGTATCCACTGCCGCACATTGATGATTTGTTAGATCAGCTACAAGGAGCGACTATGTTCTCCAGGATTGACCTGCGATCCGGGTATCACCAGCTGAGGGTGAGGGAGCAGGATGTGCACAAGACAGCATTCCGGACCAGATATGGGCACTACGAGTTTGTAGTGATGCCATTTGGGCTTACGAATGCCCCAACCGTCTTTATGGAGTTGATGAACAGTATCTTCATCGACTTCCTGGATCAGTTTGTGGTGGTTTTCATTGATGACATTCTGGTATACTCCGAAAGTGACTTCGGTTCGCCAGTTCAGGCTCAACTCCTCGCTTTACGTTAGCGGACCTGTAGGTCCGGCCGGGGCTTTGCGCTCTTTCTCGCAGTGGAGAGGAGCATGCAGGACATCTGAGGACTGTATTGCAGGTTTTGTGGGATAGAGAACTTTATGCAAAGTTCTCTAAGTACGAGTTCTGGATGCCAGAGGTAGCATTCCTGGGTCACATAGTATCAGCTGAGGGAATCAAGGTGGATCAAGCGAAGATAGAGGCAGTAGTTGCATGGCCTACACCGACGAACGTCAAGGAAGTACGTAGCTTCCTTGGCCTAGCCGGTTATTACAGACGCTTTGTGGAGGGATTTTCTGTGATTGCCCGTCCACTGACGAGTTTGCTGAGGAAGACTACCAGGTTTGTGTGGTCTGATCAGTGTATGCAGAGTTTTGAGGAGCTGAAGAGACGTCTGACTTCTGCTCCTGTTTTGGCACAACTAGAGGGTACAGAGGATTTCGTAGTATACAGTGATGCATCCAAGCTAGGCTTGGGATGTGTGTTGATGTAGAGAGGCAGGGTGATTGCATATGCGTCTAGACAGCTGAAGACATATGAGGAGAACTACCCGACCCATGATCTGGAGTTGGCAGCGGTAGTTCATGCACTGAAGATCTGGAGACATTACCCGTATGGTGTTACGTGTCAGATCTTCACAGACCATCAGAGTCTGAAGTATATTTTCATGCAGCGGGAATTGAATAACCGCCAGCGTAGGTGGCTCGAGCTGATCAAGGATTTTTGATCTGGAGATTCTGTATCATCCGGGGAAGGCGAACGTAGTAGCCGATGCCTTGAGTAGGAAGATGCCTCGAGAGCAGGCGATTGCGAGGCTAACAGTTCAACAGCAGTTACAGAGGGATTTCATCTAGTTAGAGCTGGACATCCAGTTTCTTGATGAGGATGCCCAGCTGCGTACATTAGAGGTCCTTCCTGATCTGTTGGATGAGATCCGATAGAAACAGGAGACCTGCCCGACTTTACAGAGGATCAGAGATAGGATGTCTCGGGATGAGCACCACAGTTCTTGCTGGGAGCAGATGGTGTTTTGAGGCGCTGCAATTGCGTCTGTGTACCTGCGGATACAGAGGATATTACAGGAGGCTCACTATACACCTTACTCGGTACATCCAGGTACGAGTAAGATGTATCAGGACTTCAGACGTTTATATTGGTGGGGAGGGCTGAAGCCCGATGTGGCTAGATTTGTGACACAGTGTGCAACCTGCCAACAGGTCAAGATCGAGCATTTCAGACCTGGAGGTGAGCTCCATCCATTTCCTGTTCCACAGAAGAAGTGGGAGGACGTCACCATGGACTTTTTTACTAGATTGAGGCTGATCCGGAGTTTTGATGCCATTCGGGTCATAGTTGACAGGCTGACGAAGACGGCACGTTTCATTCCTATTCGAGAGACGTGGCCGGTTAGCAGATTAGCAGAGGAGTACACTAGGCAAATAGTGAGACTCCATGGTGTACCGATGACGATCGTCTCTGATAGAGATGGCCGATTTACCTCGAGGTTCTGGCAGCAGATTCAGACTGCCCAGGGGACGAGTTTGCACTTCACGACTGCGTTTCATCCTCAGACAGATGGTCAGTCAGAGAGAGCCCAGTCTGGTGATTCTGAGCCTGTCTCTATGGATAGATCAGAGTTTCAGGCTTATATCAGACGTGTTGAGGAGGCCGCCAGGGCAGGTAGGCGTGCTCCGGATCTGTCGGCACAGGAGGGACCATCTGAGAGGTCCTACACTGTCACTCAGGTACCAGCTGTACAGGTACCTGCTGCTGAGATTGCTCGGGCTCCAGAGGAGCATAGAGGGCCTCGACAGACACTTGGTTGAAGGCTTTTCATTAGATGGGAGTAGCCCTTTCACTGGGAAAGTGGGGCTAGAGGTGGAGTTGTGGATAGGACATGTAGACTCCGCTCTGGAGTCTATTAGATGTCCAATTGATAGGCAGATTTGAGCTGGTGCAGACCTTGTTCAGAGATTTGGCACGACACTAGTGGAGGTCTGTACAAGCACAGGTTACTAGTTATGAGCAGATGAGAACTCTGATCCGAGAGCGTTTCTGCCCTGCCTCTTTGAGGAGGGAGAAACTGCGAGACTTTGTTGAGGCTGGGTTCGAGGATGTGCCGGTCTCAGAGGCCATCAGGAGATTCTAGGAAGAGCTGGCATTGTTGGGTCCAGCTGCACCTGTTGCAGATCAGCACGTGTATTCGTTTTCCCGACGTCTGAGGGATACTACCCGTACCTACATGGCGGGTTTTCACTGTGAGACCTTGGTCGACTATCAGGACCGGGCTTCTGACTACGAGAGGACTACGAGAGGGGAGAGCTAGCCAGAGGAGAGCTTCTCAGACCGGAGGGTCTGAGAAGAGAAAGAGGACTGGTCAGACCAGTGGTACTGGTGGAGCTGCTGGTTCCGGCGAGGCCAAAGTCGCCAGAGTCGTCCTCCATCTACACCGGGTGCAGATAAGGGAGTGTAGTGCTTCAACTGCAGTGAATATGGGCATATGAGGTCAGAGTGTACTAGGCATCCGGTGACCTGTTTCACTTGTGGCCGACCTGGTCATAGAGCTAACTTCTGTAGACGAGGAGAGCTTCATCACAGCAGGATTCTTCTCCTGCTAGTGCAACGGGAGGTGGTTAGAGACCACCTCAACAACAGCAGCAGAGTCAGGGACAATAGAGGGTCCGAGATCGCCCTACGACTTAGGGATCTGCTCCTGGGCGGCGACAACTCAGAGGCCGTGGTGGGGGCACCACTGATACCAGAAGCCCACACGGGCCGTTTTTGAGCTGAGGAGTGCAGAGGAGCCAGCTGCACCTACTGCTACAGGTACCATTCTGATTCATGGTTTACCTGTTAGAGTTTTATTTGATACGGGTGCTACGCATTCTTTTATTTCTGATGCCTGTGTAGAGCGTCTGAGTTTAGATACAGTTGAGGGGATGCCCTTTATTATAGGGTTACCCATTGGTGGTAGGGTCAGAGGTACCCGTGAGATTCACGGTTGTCCCATTTCTGTAGGGACTCGTGTGTTACTAGTTGACTTCTTTGTCATGCCGTTAGAGCATGAGGAAGTTATTCTTGGTACGGATTGGATGGCTAGACATTCTGCAGTCTTAGATGTAGGTAGGAGGACTGTCACCCTCTCTACCGAGTTAGGCCAAATAGAGGTTTTCGAGGTTGGGACCTTGGAAAGGTAGGCACAATTATCAGTGTTATAAGGGCAGCTAGACTGATTGCACAGGGTTCTGAGACCTTCTGTGTTATGCCATGAAGGAGGGGAGATTCCAGCGTTAGAGGATATCCCAGTGGTCTGTGAGTTTACTGATGTTTTTGCTGAGCCGTCCAGTTTGCCGCCTCAGAGGAGTGTGGATTTCAGTATCGAGTTAGAGCCTGGTACGAGACCCATCTCGAAGGCTCCATATCGGGATGGCGCCTGTTAAGATGCTGGAGCTGAAGAAGCAACTCGAGGAGTTGGCTTAGAAGGGTTTCATTCGCCCTAGTGTGTCCCCTTGGGGAGCACCTGCGTACGGAAGAAGACGGATCGCTGAGGCTGTGTATTAAGTACAGAGAGTTGAACAAGGTGACCATCAAGAACAAGTATCCACTGCCGCACATTGATGATTTGTTAGATCAGCTACAAGGAGCAACTATGTTCTCCAGGATTGACCTGCGATCCGGGTATCACCAGCTGAGGGTGAGGGAGCAGGATGTGCACAAGACAGCATTCCGGACCAGATATGGGCACTACGAGTTTGTAGTGATGCCATTTGGGCTTACGAATGCCCCAACCGTCTTTATGGAGTTGATGAACAGTATCTTCATCGACTTCCTGGATCAGTTTGTGGTGGTTTTCATTGATGACATTCTGGTATACTCCGAAAGTGACTTCGGTTCGCCAGTTCAGGCTCAACTCCTCGCTTTACGTTAGCGGACTGTAGGTCCGGCCGGGCTTTGCGCTCTTTCTCGCAGTGGAGAGGAGCATGCAGGACATCTGAGGACTGTATTGCAGGTTTTGTGGGATAGAGAACTTTATGCAAAGTTCTCTAAGTACGAGTTCTGGATGCCAGAGGTAGCATTCCTGGGTCACATAGTATCAGCTGAGGGAATCAAGGTGGATCAAGCGAAGATAGAGGCACAGTAGTTGCATGGCCTACACCGACGAACGTCAAGGAAGTACGTAGCTTCCTTGGCCTAGCCGGTTATTACAGACGCTTTGTGGAGGGATTTCTGTGATTGCCCCGTCCACTGACGAGTTTGCTGAGGAAGACTACCAGGTTTGTGTGGTCTGATCAGTGTATGCAGAGTTTTGAGGAGCTGAAGAGACGTCTGACTTCTGCTCCTGTTTTTGGCACAACTAGAGGGTACAGAGGATTTCGTAGTATACAGTGATGCATCCAAGCTAGGCTTGGGATGTGTGTTGATGTAGAGAGGCAGGGTGATTGCATATGCGTCTAGACAGCTGAAGACATATGAGGAGAACTACCCGACCCATGATCTGGAGTTGGCAGCGGTAGTTTCATGCACTGAAGATCTGGAGACATTACCCGTATGGTGTTACGTGTCAGATCTTCAAGACCATCAGAGTCTGAAGTATATTTTCATGCAGCGGGAATTGAATAACGCCAGCGTAGTGGTGGCTCGAGCTGATCAAGGATTTTGATCTGGAGATTCTGTATCATCCGGGGAAGGCGAACGTAGTAGCCGATGCCTTGAGTAGGAAGATGCCTCGAGAGCAGGCGATTGCGAGGCTAACAGTTCAACAGCAGTTACAGAGGGATTTCATCTAGTTAGAGCTGGACATCCAGTTTCTTGATGAGGATGCCCAGCTGCGTACATTAGAGGTCCTTCCTGATCTGTTGGATGAGATCCGATAGAAACAGGAGACCTGCCCGACTTTACAGAGGATCAGAGATAGGATGTCTCGGGATGAGCACCACAGTTCTTGCTTGGCCAGATGGTGTTTTGAGGCGCTGCAATTGCGTCTGTGTACCTGCGGATACAGAGGATATTACAGGAGGCTCACTATACACCTTACTCGGTACATCCAGGTACGAGTAAGATGTATCAGGACTTGAGACGTTTATATTGAAGCCCGATGTGGCTAGATTTGTGACACAGTGTGCGACCTGCCAACAGGTCAAGATCGAGCATTTCAGACCTGGAGGTGAGCTCCATCCATTTCCTGTTCCACAGAAGAAGTGGGAGGACGTCACCATGGACTTTTTTACTAGATTGAGGCTGATCCGGAGTTTTGATGCCATTCGGGTCATAGTTGACAGGCTGACGAAGACGGCACGTTTCATTCCTATTCGAGAGACGTGGCCGGTTAGCAGATTAGCAGAGGAGTACACTAGGCAAATAGTGAGACTCCATGGTGTACCGATGACGATCGTCTCTGATAGAGATGGCCGATTTACCTCGAGGTTCTGGCAGCAGATTCAGACTGCCCAGGGGACGAGTTTGCACTTCACGACTGCGTTTCATCCTCAGACAGATGGTCAGTCAGAGAGAGCCCAGTCTGGTGATTCTGAGCCTGTCTCTATGGATAGATCAGAGTTTCAGGCTTATATCAGACGTGTTGAGGAGGCCGCCAGGGCAGGTAGGCGTGCTCCGGATCTGTCGGCACAGGAGGGACCATCTGAGAGGTCCTACACTGTCACTCAGGTACCAGCTGTACAGGTACCTGCTGCTGAGATTGCTCGGGCTCCAGAGGAGCATAGAGGGCCTCGACAGACACTTGGTTGAAGGCTTTTCATTAGATGGGAGTACCCCCTTTCACTGGGAAAGTGGGGCTAGAGGTGGAGTTGTGGATAGGACATGTAGACTCCGCTCTGGAGTCTATTAGATGTCCAATTGATAGGCAGATTGAGCTGGTGCAGACCTTGTTCAGAGATTTGGCACGACACTAGTGGAGGTCTGTACAAGCACAGGTTACTAGTTATGAGCAGATGAGAACTCTGATCCGAGAGCGTTTCTGCCCTGCCTCTTTGAGGAGGGAGAAACTGCGAGACTTTGTTGAGGCTGGGTTCGAGGATGTGCCGGTCTCAGAGGCCATCAGGAGATTCTAGGAAGAGCTGGCATTGTTGGGTCCAGCTGCACCTGTTGCAGATCAGCACGTGTATTCGTTTTCCCGACGTCTGAGGGATACTACCCGTACCTACATGGCGGGTTTTCACTGTGAGACCTTGGTCGACTATCAGGACCGGGCTTCTGACTACGAGAGGGAGAGAGCTAGCCAGAGGAGAGCTTCTCAGACCGGAGGGTCTGAGAAGAGAAAGAGGACTGGTCAGACCAGTGGTACTGGTGGAGCTGCTGGTTCCGGGCGAGGCCAAAGTCGCCAGAGTCGTCCTCCATCTACACCGGGTGCAGATAAGGGAGTGTAGTGCTTCAACTGCAGTGAATATGGGCATATGAGGTCAGAGTGTACTAGGCATCCGGTGACCTGTTTCACTTGTGGCCGACCTGGTCATAGAGCTAACTTCTGTAGACGAGGGAGAGCTTCATCACAGCAGGATTCTTCTCCTGCTAGTGCAACGGGAGGTGGTTAGAGACCACCTCAACAACAGCAGCAGAGTCAGGGACAATAGAGGGTCCGAGGTCGCCCTACGACTTAGGGATCTGCTCCTGGGCGGCGACAACTCAGAGGCCGTGGTGGGGCACCACTGATACCAGAAGCCCACAGGGCCGTGTTTTTGAGCTGAGGAGTGCAGAGGAGCCAGCTGCACCTACTGCTACAGGTACCATTCTGATTCATGGTTTACCTGTTAGAGTTTTATTTGATACGGGTGCTACGCATTCTTTTATTTCTGATGCCTGTGTAGAGCGTCTGAGTTTAGATACAGTTGAGGGGATGCCCTTTATTATAGGGTTACCCATTGGTGGTAGGGTCAGAGGTACCCGTGAGATTCACGGTTGTCCCATTTCTGTAGGGACTCGTGTGTTACTAGTTGACTTCTTTGTCATGCCGTTAGAGCATGAGGAAGTTATTCTTGGTACGGATTGGATGGCTAGACATTCTGCAGTCTTAGATGTAGGTAGGAGGACTGTCACCCTCTCTACCGAGTTAGGCCAAATAGAGGTTTTCCGAGGTTGGGACCTTGGAAAGGTAGGCACAATTATCAGTGTTATAAGGGCAGCTAGACTGATTGCACAGGGTTCTGAGACCTTCTGGTGTTATGCCATGAAGGAGGGGGAGATTCCAGCGTTAGAGGATATCCCAGTGGTCTGTGAGTTTACTGATGTTTTTGCTGAGCCGTCCAGTTTGCCGCCTCAGAGGAGTGTGGATTTCAGTATCGAGTTAGAGCCTGGTACGAGACCCATCTCGAAGGCTCCATATCGGATGGCGCCTGTTAAGATGCTGGAGCTGAAGAAGCAACTCGAGGAGTTGGCTTAGAAGGGTTTCATTCGCCCTAGTGTGTCCCCTTGGGGAGCACCTGTCCTCTTCGTACGGAAGAAGGACGGATCGCTGAGGCTGTGTATTAAGTACAGAGAGTTGAACAAGGTGACCATCAAGAACAAGTATCCACTGCCGCACATTGATGATTTGTTAGATCAGCTACAAGGAGCGACTATGTTCTCCAGGATTGACCTGCGATCCGGGTATCACCAGCTGAGGGTGAGGGAGCAGGATGTGCACAAGACAGCATTCCGGACCAGATATGGGCACTACGAGTTTGTAGTGATGCCATTTGGGCTTACGAATGCCCCAACCGTCTTTATGGAGTTGATGAACAGTATCTTCATCGACTTCCTGGATCAGTTTGTGGTGGTTTTCATTGATGACATTCTGGTATACTCCGAAAGTGACTTCGGTTCGCCAGTTCAGGCTCAACTCCTCGCTTTACGTTAGCGGACCTGTAGGTCCGGCCGGGGCTTTGCGCTCTTTCTCGCAGTGGAGAGGAGCATGCAGGACATCTGAGGACTGTATTGCAGGTTTTGTGGGATAGAGAACTTTATGCAAAGTTCTCTAAGTACGAGTTCTGGATGCCAGAGGTAGCATTCCTGGGTCACATAGTATCAGCTGAGGGAATCAAGGTGGATCAAGCGAAGATAGAGGCAGTAGTTGCATGGCCTACACCGACGAACGTCAAGGAAGTACGTAGCTTCCTTGGCCTAGCCGGTTATTACAGACGCTTTGTGGAGGGATTTTCTGTGATTGCCCGTCCACTGACGAGTTTGCTGAGGAAGACTACCAGGTTTGTGTGGTCTGATCAGTGTATGCAGAGTTTTGAGGAGCTGAAGAGACGTCTGACTTCTGCTCCTGTTTTGGCACAACTAGAGGGTACAGAGGATTTCGTAGTATACAGTGATGCATCCAAGCTAGGCTTGGGATGTGTGTTGATGTAGAGAGGCAGGGTGATTGCATATGCGTCTAGACAGCTGAAGACATATGAGGAGAACTACCCGACCCATGATCTGGAGTTGGCAGCGGTAGTTCATGCACTGAAGATCTGGAGACATTACCCGTATGGTGTTACGTGTCAGATCTTCACAGACCATCAGAGTCTGAAGTATATTTTCATGCAGCGGGAATTGAATAACCGCCAGCGTAGGTGGCTCGAGCTGATCAAGGATTTTGATCTGGAGATTCTGTATCATCCGGGGAAGGCGAACGTAGTAGCCGATGCCTTGAGTAGGAAGATGCCTCGAGAGCAGGCGATTGCGAGGCTAACAGTTCAACAGCAGTTACAGAGGGATTTCATCTAGTTAGAGCTGGACATCCAGTTTCTTGATGAGGATGCCCAGCTGCGTACATTAGAGGTCCTTCCTGATCTGTTGGATGAGATCCGATAGAAACAGGAGACCTGCCCGACTTTACAGAGGATCAGAGATAGGATGTCTCGGGATGAGCACCACAGTTCTTGCTGGGAGCAGATGGTGTTTTGAGGCGCTGCAATTGCGTCTGTGTACCTGCGGATACAGAGGATATTACAGGAGGCTCACTATACACCTTACTCGGTACATCCAGGTACGAGTAAGATGTATCAGGACTTGAGACGTTTATATTGGTGGGGAGGGCTGAAGCCCGATGTGGCTAGATTTGTGACACAGTGTGCGAACCTGCCAACAGGTCAAGATCGAGCATTTCAGACCTGGAGGTGAGCTCCATCCATTTCCTGTTCCACAGAAGAAGTGGGAGGACGTCACCATGGACTTTTTTACTAGATTGAGGCTGATCCGGAGTTTTGATGCCATTCGGGTCATAGTTGACAGGCTGACGAAGACGGCACGTTTCATTCCTATTCGAGAGACGTGGCCGGTTAGCAGATTAGCAGAGGAGTACACTAGGCAAATAGTGAGACTCCATGGTGTACCGATGACGATCGTCTCTGATAGAGATGGCCGATTTACCTCGAGGTTCTGGCAGCAGATTCAGACTGCCCAGGGGACGAGTTTGCACTTCACGACTGCGTTTCATCCTCAGACAGATGGTCAGTCAGAGAGAGCCCAGTCTGGTGATTCTGAGCCTGTCTCTATGGATAGATCAGAGTTTCAGGCTTATATCAGACGTGTTGAGGAGGCCGCCAGGGCAGGTAGGCGTGCTCCGGATCTGTCGGCACAGGAGGGACCATCTGAGAGGTCCTACACTGTCACTCAGGTACCAGCTGTACAGGTACCTGCTGCTGAGATTGCTCGGGCTCCAGAGGAGCATAGAGGGCCTCGACAGACACTTGGTTGAAGGCTTTTCATTAGATGGGAGTACCCCCTTTCACTGGGAAAGTGGGGCTAGAGGTGGAGTTGTGGATAGGACATGTAGACTCCGCTCTGGAGTCTATTAGATGTCCAATTGATAGGCAGATTGAGCTGGTGCAGACCTTGTTCAGAGATTTGGCACGACACTAGTGGAGGTCTGTACAAGCACAGGTTACTAGTTATGAGCAGATGAGAACTCTGATCCGAGAGCGTTTCTGCCCTGCCTCTTTGAGGAGGGAGAAACTGCGAGACTTTGTTGAGGCTGGGTTCGAGGATGTGCCGGTCTCAGAGGCCATCAGGAGATTCTAGGAAGAGCTGGCATTGTTGGGTCCAGCTGCACCTGTTGCAGATCAGCACGTGTATTCGTTTTCCCGACGTCTGAGGGATACTACCCGTACCTACATGGCGGGTTTTCACTGTGAGACCTTGGTCGACTATCAGGACCGGGCTTCTGACTACGAGAGGGAGAGAGCTAGCCAGAGGAGAGCTTCTCAGACCGGAGGGTCTGAGAAGAGAAAGAGGACTGGTCAGACCAGTGGTACTGGTGGAGCTGCTGGTTCCGGGCGAGGCCAAAGTCGCCAGAGTCGTCCTCCATCTACACCGGGTGCAGATAAGGGAGTGTAGTGCTTCAACTGCAGTGAATATGGGCATATGAGGTCAGAGTGTACTAGGCATCCGGTGACCTGTTTCACTTGTGGCCGACCTGGTCATAGAGCTAACTTCTGTAGACGAGGGAGAGCTTCATCACAGCAGGATTCTTCTCCTGCTAGTGCAACGGGAGGTGGTTAGAGACCACCTCAACAACAGCAGCAGAGTCAGGGACAATAGAGGGTCCGAGGTCGCCCTACGACTTAGGGATCTGCTCCTGGGCGGCGACAACTCAGAGGCCGTGGTGGGGGCACCACTGATACCAGAAGCCCACAGGGCCGTGTTTTTGAGCTGAGGAGTGCAGAGGAGCCAGCTGCACCTACTGCTACAGGTACCATTCTGATTCATGGTTTACCTGTTAGAGTTTTATTTGATACGGGTGCTACGCATTCTTTTATTTCTGATGCCTGTGTAGAGCGTCTGAGTTTAGATACAGTTGAGGGGATGCCCTTTATTATAGGGTTACCCATTGGTGGTAGGGTCAGAGGTACCCGTGAGATTCACGGTTGTCCCATTTCTGTAGGGACTCGTGTGTTACTAGTTGACTTCTTTGTCATGCCGTTAGAGCATGAGGAAGTTATTCTTGGTACGGATTGGATGGCTAGACATTCTGCAGTCTTAGATGTAGGTAGGAGGACTGTCACCCTCTCTACCGAGTTAGGCCAAATAGAGGTTTTCCGAGGTTGGGACCTTGGAAAGGTAGGCACAATTATCAGTGTTATAAGGGCAGCTAGACTGATTGCACAGGGTTCTGAGACCTTCTGGCTGTTATGCCATGAAGGAGGGGGAGATTCCAGCGTTAGAGGATATCCCAGTGGTCTGTGAGTTTACTGATGTTTTTGCTGAGCCGTCCAGTTTGCCGCCTCAGAGGAGTGTGGATTTCAGTATCGAGTTAGAGCCTGGTACGAGACCCATCTCGAAGGCTCCATATCGGATGGCGCCTGTTAAGATGCTGGAGCTGAAGAAGCAACTCGAGGAGTTGGCTTAGAAGGGTTTCATTCGCCCTAGTGTGTCCCCTTGGGGAGCACCTGTCCTCTTCGTACGGAAGAAGGACGGATCGCTGAGGCTGTGTATTAAGTACAGAGAGTTGAACAAGGTGACCATCAAGAACAAGTATCCACTGCCGCACATTGATGATTTGTTAGATCAGCTACAAGGAGCGACTATGTTCTCCAGGATTGACCTGCGATCCGGGTATCACCAGCTGAGGGTGAGGGAGCAGGATGTGCACAAGACAGCATTCCGGACCAGATATGGGCACTACGAGTTTGTAGTGATGCCATTTGGGCTTACGAATGCCCCAACCGTCTTTATGGAGTTGATGAACAGTATCTTCATCGACTTCCTGGATCAGTTTGTGGTGGTTTTCATTGATGACATTCTGGTATACTCCGAAAGTGACTTCGGTTCGCCAGTTCAGGCTCAACTCCTCGCTTTACGTTAGCGGACCTGTAGGTCCGGCCGGGGCTTTGCGCTCTTTCTCGCAGTGGAGAGGAGCATGCAGGACATCTGAGGACTGTATTGCAGGTTTTGTGGGATAGAGAACTTTATGCAAAGTTCTCTAAGTACGAGTTCTGGATGCCAGAGGTAGCATTCCTGGGTCACATAGTATCAGCTGAGGGAATCAAGGTGGATCAAGCGAAGATAGAGGCAGTAGTTGCATGGCCTACACCGACGAACGTCAAGGAAGTACGTAGCTTCCTTGGCCTAGCCGGTTATTACAGACGCTTTGTGGAGGGATTTTCTGTGATTGCCCGTCCACTGACGAGTTTGCTGAGGAAGACTACCAGGTTTGTGTGGTCTGATCAGTGTATGCAGAGTTTTGAGGAGCTGAAGAGACGTCTGACTTCTGCTCCTGTTTTGGCACAACTAGAGGGTACAGAGGATTTCGTAGTATACAGTGATGCATCCAAGCTAGGCTTGGGATGTGTGTTGATGTAGAGAGGCAGGGTGATTGCATATGCGTCTAGACAGCTGAAGACATATGAGGAGAACTACCCGACCCATGATCTGGAGTTGGCAGCGGTAGTTCATGCACTGAAGATCTGGAGACATTACCCGTATGGTGTTACGTGTCAGATCTTCACAGACCATCAGAGTCTGAAGTATATTTTCATGCAGCGGGAATTGAATAACCGCCAGCGTAGGTGGCTCGAGCTGATCAAGGATTTTGATCTGGAGATTCTGTATCATCCGGGGAAGGCGAACGTAGTAGCCGATGCCTTGAGTAGGAAGATGCCTCGAGAGCAGGCGATTGCGAGGCTAACAGTTCAACAGCAGTTACAGAGGGATTTCATCTAGTTAGAGCTGGACATCCAGTTTCTTGATGAGGATGCCCAGCTGCGTACATTAGAGGTCCTTCCTGATCTGTTGGATGAGATCCGATAGAAACAGGAGACCTGCCCGACTTTACAGAGGATCAGAGATAGGATGTCTCGGGATGAGCACCACAGTTCTTGCTGGGAGCAGATGGTGTTTTGAGGCGCTGCAATTGCGTCTGTGTACCTGCGGATACAGAGGATATTACAGGAGGCTCACTATACACCTTACTCGGTATATCCAGGTACGAGTAAGATGTATCAGGACTTGAGACGTTTATATTGGTGGGGAGGGCTGAAGCCCGATGTGGCTAGATTTGTGACACAGTGTGCGACCTGCCAACAGGTCAAGATCGAGCATTTCAGACCTGGAGGTGAGCTCCATCCATTTCCTGTTCCACAGAAGAAGTGGGAGGACGTCACCATGGACTTTTTTACTAGATTGAGGCTGATCCGGAGTTTTGATGCCATTCGGGTCATAGTTGACAAGGCTGACGAAGACGGCACGTTTCATTCCTATTCGAGAGACGTGGCCGGTTAGCAGATTAGCAGAGGAGTACACTAGGCAAATAGTGAGACTCCATGGTGTACCGATGACGATCGTCTCTGATAGAGATGGCCGATTTACCTCGAGGTTCTGGCAGCAGATTCAGACTGCCCAGGGGACGAGTTTGCACTTCACGACTGCGTTTCATCCTCAGACAGATGGTCAGTCAGAGAGAGCCCAGTCTGGTGATTCTGAGCCTGTCTCTATGGATAGATCAGAGTTTCAGGCTTATATCAGACGTGTTGAGGAGGCCGCCAGGGCAGGTAGGCGTGCTCCGGATCTGTCGGCACAGGAGGGACCATCTGAGAGGTCCTACACTGTCACTCAGGTACCAGCTGTACAGGTACCTGCTGCTGAGATTGCTCGGGCTCCAGAGGAGCATAGAGGGCCTCGACAGACACTTGGTTGAAGGCTTTTCATTAGATGGGAGTACCCCCTTTCACTGGGAAAGTGGGGCTAGAGGTGGAGTTGTGGATAGGACATGTAGACTCCGCTCTGGAGTCTATTAGATGTCCAATTGATAGGCAGATTGAGCTGGTGCAGACCTTGTTCAGAGATTTGGCACGACACTAGTGGAGGTCTGTACGAGCACAGGTTACTAGTTATGAGCAGATGAGAACTTTGATCCGAGAGCGTTTCTGCCCTGCCTCTTTGAGGAGGGAGATACTGCGAGACTTTGTTGAGGCTGGGTTCGAGGATGTGCCGGTCTCAGAGGCCATCAGGAGATTCTAGGAAGAGCTGGCATTGTTGGGTCCAGCTGCACCTGTTGCAGATCAGCACGTGTATTCGTTTTCCCGACGTCTGAGGGATACTACCCGTACCTACATGGCGGGTTTTCACTGTGAGACCTTGGTCGACTATCAGGACCGGGCTTCTGACTACGAGAGGGAGAGAGCTAGCCAGAGGAGAGCTTCTCAGACCGGAGGGTCTGAGAAGAGAAAGAGGACTGGTCAGACCAGTGGTACTGGTGGAGCTGCTGGTTCCGGGCGAGGCCAAAGTCGCCAGAGTCGTCCTCCATCTACACCGGGTGCAGATAAGGGAGTGTAGTGCTTCAACTGCAGTGAATATGGGCATATGAGGTCAGAGTGTACTAGGCATCCGGTGACCTGTTTCACTTGTGGCCGACCTGGTCATAGAGCTAACTTCTGTAGACGAGGGAGAGCTTCATCACAGCAGGATTCTTCTCCTGCTAGTGCAACGGGAGGTGGTTAGAGACCACCTCAACAACAGCAGCAGAGTCAGGGACAATAGAGGGTCCGAGATCGCCCTACGACTTAGGGATCTGCTCCTGGGCGGCGACAACTCAGAGGCCGTGGTGGGGGCACCACTGATACCAGAAGCCCACAGGGCCGTGTTTTTGAGCTGAGGAGTGCAGAGGAGCCAGCTGCACCTACTGCTACAGGTACCATTCTGATTCATGGTTTACCTGTTAGAGTTTTATTTGATACGGGTGCTACGCATTCTTTTATTTCTGATGCCTGTGTAGAGCGTCTGAGTTTAGATACAGTTGAGGGGATGCCCTTTATTATAGGGTTACCCATTGGTGGTAGGGTCAGAGGTACCCGTGAGATTCACGGTTGTCCCATTTCTGTAGGGACTCGTGTGTTACTAGTTGACTTCTTTGTCATGCCGTTAGAGCATGAGGAAGTTATTCTTGGTACGGATTGGATGGCTAGACATTCTGCAGTCTTAGATGTAGGTAGGAGGACTGTCACCCTCTCTACCGAGTTAGGCCAAATAGAGGTTTTCCGAGGTTGGGACCTTGGAAAGGTAGGCACAATTATCAGTGTTATAAGGGCAGCTAGACTGATTGCACAGGGTTCTGAGACCTTCTGCTGTTATGCCATGAAGGAGGGGGAGATTCCAGCGTTAGAGGATATCCCAGTGGTCTGTGAGTTTACTGATGTTTTTGCTGAGCCGTCCAGTTTGCCGCCTCAGAGGAGTGTGGATTTCAGTATCGAGTTAGAGCCTGGTACGAGACCCCATCTCGAAGGCTCCATATCGGATGGCGCCTGTTAAGATGCTGGAAGCTGAAGAAGCAACTCGAGGAGTTGGCTTAGAAGGGTTTCATTCGCCCTAGTGTGTCCCCTTGGGGAGCACCTGTCCTCTTCGTACGGAAGAAGGACGGATCGCTGAGGCTGTGTATTAAGTACAGAGAGTTGAACAAGGTGACCATCAAGAACAAGTATCCACTGCCGCACATTGATGATTTGTTAGATCAGCTACAAGGAGCGACTATGTTCTCCAGGATTGACCTGCGATCCGGGTATCACCAGCTGAGGGTGAGGGAGCAGGATGTGCACAAGACAGCATTCCGGACCAGATATGGGCACTACGAGTTTGTAGTGATGCCATTTGGGCTTACGAATGCCCCAACCGTCTTTATGGAGTTGATGAACAGTATCTTCATCGACTTCCTGGATCAGTTTGTGGTGGTTTTCATTGATGACATTCTGGTATACTCCGAAAGTGACTTCGGTTCGCCAGTTCAGGCTCAACTCCTCGCTTTACGTTAGCGGACCTGTAGGTCCGGCCGGGGCTTTGCGCTCTTTCTCGCAGTGGAGAGGAGCATGCAGGACATCTGAGGACTGTATTGCAGGTTTTGTGGGATAGAGAACTTTATGCAAAGTTCTCTAAGTACGAGTTCTGGATGCCAGAGGTAGCATTCCTGGGTCACATAGTATCAGCTGAGGGAATCAAGGTGGATCAAGCGAAGATAGAGGCAGTAGTTGCATGGCCTACACCGACGAACGTCAAGGAAGTACGTAGCTTCCTTGGCCTAGCCGGTTATTACAGACGCTTTGTGGAGGGATTTTCTGTGATTGCCCGTCCACTGACGAGTTTGCTGAGGAAGACTACCAGGTTTGTGTGGTCTGATCAGTGTATGCAGAGTTTTGAGGAGCTGAAGAGACGTCTGACTTCTGCTCCTGTTTTGGCACAACTAGAGGGTACAGAGGATTTCGTAGTATACAGTGATGCATCCAAGCTAGGCTTGGGATGTGTGTTGATGTAGAGAGGCAGGGTGATTGCATATGCGTCTAGACAGCTGAAGACATATGAGGAGAACTACCCGACCCATGATCTGGAGTTGGCAGCGGTAGTTCATGCACTGAAGATCTGGAGACATTACCCGTATGGTGTTACGTGTCAGATCTTCACAGACCATCAGAGTCTGAAGTATATTTTCATGCAGCGGGAATTGAATAACCGCCAGCGTAGGTGGCTCGAGCTGATCAAGGATTTTGATCTGGAGATTCTGTATCATCCGGGGAAGGCGAACGTAGTAGCCGATGCCTTGAGTAGGAAGATGCCTCGAGAGCAGGCGATTGCGAGGCTAACAGTTCAACAGCAGTTACAGAGGGATTTCATCTAGTTAGAGCTGGACATCCAGTTTCTTGATGAGGATGCCCAGCTGCGTACATTAGAGGTCCTTCCTGATCTGTTAGATGAGATCCGATAGAAACAGGAGACCTGCCCGACTTTACAGAGGATCAGAGATAGGATGTCTCGGGATGAGCACCACAGTTCCTGCTGGGAGCTGATGGTGTTTTGAGGCGCCGCAATTGCGTCTGTGTACCTGCGGATACAGAGGATATTACAGGAGGCTCACTATACACCTTACTCGGTACATCCAGGTACGAGTAAGATGTATCAGGACTTGAGACGTTTATATTGGTGGGGAGGGCTGAAGCCCGATGTGGCTAGATTTGTGACACAGTGTGCGACCTGCCAACAGGTCAAGATCGAGCATTTCAGACCTGGAGGTGAGCACCATCCATTTCCTGTTCCACAGAAGAAGTGGGAGGACGTCACCATGGACTTTTTTACTAGATTGAGGCTGATCCGGAGTTTTGATGCCATCCGGGTCATAGTTGACAAGCTGACGAAGACGGCACGTTTCATTCCTATTCGAGAGACGTGGCCGGTTAGCAGATTAGCAGAGGAGTACACTAGGCAGATAGTGAGACTCCATGGTGTACCGATGACGATCGTCTCTGATAGAGATGGCCGATTTACCTCGAGGTTCTGGCAGCAGATTGAGACTGCCCAGGGGACGAGTTTGCACTTCACGACTGCGTTTCATCCTCAGACAGATGGTCAGTCAGAGAGAACCATTCAGACGCTGGAGGATATGCTGCGAGCTTGTGTGTTGGATTGGGGACAGATATGGACGGATCATCTCCCACTTGTTGAGTTCTCCTACAACAACAGCTGGCATGCATCTATTGGGATGGCCCCATATGAGGCATCGTATGGACAGAGATGTCGTACTCCGTTATGCTGGGATGAGCAGAGTAGTGTCAGTGGTTTAGCACCTGATCAGATTTAGGATGATATGGCTCGAGTAGCATTGATCAGAGAGCGTATGCTGACTGCGCAGAGCCGTCAGAAGTCGTACGCTGACAGGAGGCATAAACCTCTAGAGTTCAGAGTTGAAGCCCATTTGTGGCTGACGGTGTTTCCGACACGAGGTGTTAGGCGTTTTGGTATTAAGGGGAAGTTGAGCCCCCGATATGTCGGATCGTTCGAGATTCTGGATCGGGTTGGGAGTGCCGCTTACAGATTGGCCTTGCCTCCGAGATTAGAGGATTTTCATCCTGTGTTTCACGTGTCTCAACTGAGGGAGTATATACCAGATCCGAGACACATCGTGAGTTATGAGGATTTGGTGGTTGAGCCGGACCACACTTTTGTTGAGCATCCGATTGCAGTCCTAGAGCGAGGTATGAGACGCCTGCGTTCGAAGGACATTCCTATGTTGAGGATACAGTGGTCGAGACGAGGACCCGAGGAAGCTACATGGGAGACTGAGGATAGTATCCAGAGGAACTATCCAGAGTTCTATGCTGAGTTAGATGCACCGGTAGGATCACCGAGTAGATCTTAGTACTAGCTTGGTGAGTCTTATCTGCTTATATGCTTATATGCTATGACGTGTTTATTTTCATGCTAGCTTTGATGTGATTATGATCTTATTAGATCTTTTTATGCTAGTACGATTTTCTGTTATAGCTGGAGATGGATCTTTCCTCCATGCTATTGTGATACGTTTAGGTTTAGCTGGAGATGGTTCTTTCCTCCATGCTATTTTGATGGACATAGTAGTGCTGGAGATGTTCTCCCTCCATGCCTTTCTGTTATGGTTATGATACGGCTAGAGATATGATTCCTCTATGCCTTGTGATGTGTTTATAGCTTGCTAGAGATGGTTTCTCTAGGCCTTGGATAGTATAGTTTACTGCTGGAGTTGATGATTTCCTCCATGCTTATGTTTGAGGTTATAGAGAGTGTACCCTCGGCTTCTGAGTCCGAGTGGTTTTAGGATCCTGCAAGTTTCGGGACGAAACTTATTTTTAGGGGGGTGACATGTGAGACCCTTTTCCTTCGGACCGAGATCGGACCATAGCCGAGATTGGCTTAATGCCGAGTCTGACCTTGCCGCACCCGCAGGCATGATGACCGCCCCTGTGGGTTCCCGCCCCTACGGCTCATGGGACCATCCCTGCGGTTTCCGGCGGCTGGAGCCGGTTTTGTTGACCCTTTGACCCGTGCTTTACCTTTTCTTACTTCTCCCATTTTACCTTGCTGAGCAAGGGTTTCACCAATTCATTCCTCAGTTCCTATGTCCTTCTTGCTTCTTCATCCCTTCCCTTGAGCTTGCTTGAGTTTCTCTTGGAGTTTTGCTTGAGAATTGTGGCTTTGTGGTTGATGACTGTGAGTTGCTATGCTTGGAAGCCAGCCTTGATGTGTGTTAAGCCTTCCTGCAGCCTAGGATCTTCAGTAGTGGTGAGTCTTGCTTCTTCCTCCTTGCTTCTTCTTCTTCTTCTTCCTTGCTCTTCCTTCCTTAGCTTAGGATTAGTTGTATGAATCATAGGGTGATGTTGATATGTGTTTGTTGTGGCATGTGTGTGTTTGTGATGAAGAAAAGACGTGATTTGATCACGTGAAGAGCTAAAGAGAAGCCGCGAGGTTTCATTCTGCACTGTCGCCGCCCCAGCGGCCAGAAGTCACCGCCCCTGCGGAAGACTTGCCGCAACGCCTGCGCCGTGCCAACGACGTGCCTGCGTTGCCAGCGATCCTTGTCACCGCCCCCGCGGCTGAGTGTCACCGCGCCCGCGGTTGCCCGCGTTCCGCCCCTGCGTCTTTAGATCGCGCAGGTGCGTCTTGTTCCGGGGCTACCTATAGTTAGGGAGTTCCTTTCCTTTCTAGTATGAGGGAACTAGTACCATGCTAGGTATCGGTTTATGATGAGTATGATATAGATATGCCGGTTACGGTCTTGAGGTTACGAGTTGGATATGATCCCTTATGGATCCCTTGGGTCAAGGTGGTGTTTGTTATATGCTTTATAGCATGCTTATGATTATGATAGTCACCGACATATATTATATTGACCGCCCATTGTAGTGGCCGTGATAACCTTTCCCTTTCATCCCATAGTGGAGTCTGGGAGGTTCTCTGTAGTGAGGCCAGATCTGGTATAAAGGAAGGCCCCTCACCACTCCTACAGGGTACACGGGAGGTGTGCTGATACTACTCCACCTGGTTAGAGTACTCAGAGGCGGGGATTATATTCCTCGTGTCACCTATCTTCATATATATCTATTTATACGATTAAGTGATTAGACTTATTAAAGATAATAAACCGGGTAAATGTTTGATATCATGCTGAAGTGTTTACTATATCTGATATGTGATTGTGCTCTAGCATCTTCTTACATATATGTATAGTTAGCTACCGGTCTCATATCGTGTTGTAGATCCTTTGTAGGATAGGAGAGCTGCAGAGTGATCCGGAGGAGTGATCTGCTGAGGGTTCCGTACACTGGGCATATTCGTCGGATTTTGGGGATTATCATTATTGTACGGATTTCAGTTTGACTTTGTACTCAGCAGTACTCTGTATTACCCTTTTGACATGTATATATATATATATATATATATCAGTTTTTATGTTTTGTTTTAATCTATTGGTGTCTTGTTGTAAGATTCAGTGAAGTTGTTGTCAGGCTAGGGCCAGGATCCATTGTGAGATCCTAGCCCAGTAGCACTCCGAGTCCTACGGATTTGGGGTGTTACAACAACGTCCCTAAGACCTCGGGTCTTACATTTTGATCCAGTTATAGTTTGAAGCTACATTTTAAAAAAAATTGACGTATATTGTCTCCACTAATTTTAAATGTGGTGTATATATGCCTAATATTATTCATTCAAGAATTTTATAATCGTCGAAACGAACCCTCGTCCGACCAAAGCCGTAGTCTTCACTAAGTTGTGAAAATAAATATTTATTTTTGAATTCTAAAATGCATATTTCGTGTCCTCTTCCAACAATATTAACGTTAAAAATATAATGCTTGGGGTGACATGTTTCTTCTTGATCGATAGATATAAGTTAGTGAAAATCTTGTTCTTTTTATGTTATAAAATCTCAAGCGCTTCTAACGAGGTACAAGTTAGGCTTCTTTTTTGTTTTCACAAAAAATACTACTACTTCCGTATTAAGCATTAATTAGGTAATTGTAACAAATGTTTTGGCAAGTATTGTGGTAGATGACCTCATTATGGACATATAAAATAAAAGCACATTCAAAATCATTTTACATTACGATTACCATCATAGGGATTATCTTCGTTTAAGAAAATGTGATTAATTTTTTCTACTAAATATGTTAGTAATTGTAGAACCTTACGTGTCTGGAATAATATACCACTTTTGACAATTTTGTTCATGCATTCACAAACCTACTGATGTGGTGGAGCTTGATTTATATTGTTATATGGGGAGATTGTTTTTATTCAACTTATCGGGCATCATTCTACAATACCTTATGTAATGAAACACTAGTGTTGGTAGCATTCGTGAACGAAGCAAATATACAAATCCATCCAACTAAGTTGTGACTTGACATATACCTATCTCGATCCCTACAGAAGATTTGCAATAAATTAATATATTTTATATCAAACTAGCTATGCTTCGTTCGGGAGGTTATTACTAAGCGATTTGTAACCATAAATTTGTCATTCTAAACCGGACATTAGCCGTTTACAACTTCCAAAAACTTATGTAAAAAATTGTAATATAGTGGAAGAATTATGTATCAATATTTCAATTATGGTTTATCATAAATAAGGCTACATTTTTACATTTCCTTTTATATTTGTCAGCTAATATGTTGATATGCATGTTTATTTGAAAGGCTGCAACTACATTTCTCTAAGTAAAAGCAAGAACAAGTATGTATATATATAATAGCTAGTTAATATTAGGTTATAAGCTACATTATACTCTCAGAACTTCATGAGAACTTCATGGAGACGTTGTTCTTGGAAAAAGAAAACGACAAAATTGCCTTATCCTGTAACCAATTTTCACTTACTCAAGCAACTAATGTTATTGTATAATTCTCCTAGAAACCGTGATAGTTTATTAGGTGGAAATCGCCAAAATATAACTTTTTGAGAATGTGAAGAAATGATGTTCTAACAAATTGAATGTATCGACGAAAGAAAATATATAGAAGACGACAAATAGGAAGTAAAATATCACCACATAAATTGATGTTCTATAAACTGAATGTGTCGGCATAAACAAAGAAGAAGACGAAGAGGTAATCATAAAACTTCCTCTTATTGTATATGAATGTTTTTTGTTTTGCGGTTTTTGACTATTTATAGGTAAACTTGATTAAAAAAAATCACATAGTTGAATTTTAAATTTTCAATTATCTATCTTCATGAAGTATAAAATAGGTTTAGCTTAAAAGATATAAAACGATTCATATATGGTAAAAAGTTCACTCGTTTATTTTTCTGAATTATCTATTTCTGTATAATATATGTTATCTCGTGGTAATTCTCAACACAATGATTTCAAGTGTGATGGGTGTCACCTATTTACCAAATATAACTAACGACGTTAAAATGCAAAATAGTATCTTTACTCATATTTTGTTAAGTATTTTCAAACATAGTTTTTATCATAATGACCACAACATGTTCGTGTTTCTTCTAAGTATTAAATTTCTTGCAATTACATTCTCTCAATGTGTAGGTTAGACACAAAATTTAGCCTATAATTATCTATATAAAATTTCCTTATTCTATATTTAATACTATAGTCATTATGACATTTCCTTGTGCAAAAAGGTTATAGTTGGTGAACATTATGAGGCGACTAAATATAGGATAAACTTGATATTGAACATGAGCTCGGATTATAATTTAAATCAACTTCATTAACTACACCATCACAACCATTGACATACAACTTTAAAGTTCAACTCCGTCAATCATGAATCGCACCGACATTGTTAAGACAAAAGAGGATGCTCCACAAATGCACCAAGAATGTCGTCCATCCCAACACAATGAAAAACCGACTAGATGTGTCACTTGGGCACTCAACAACTTCTTACATTTAGCAAGTCCAAACGATGTTAAAACTTGTTGCGGGATATTGACTTTGTAAACACATCAACAAGATTATCAACAATATTTATTTTCATCACCTTGATCCTTTTCTCACATCTCAATAAATGATATTAGATGTCAATATGCTTAGTCCTCTCATGATGAACATGATCCTTTGTCAAATAGATTGCACTCAAACTGTAACAATCTACAATAGTATAATCATGATGTTTATCTAGATCACTAACCAATCACTTCAACCAATTCCCTCTTTAGTTTCTTCCGTCAATGCCATAATTGTTGCCTCTTTGGTAGACAAAGTGACCGCTGGTAGTAAGGTTGTCTTCCAACTCAAAACGAAAACCACCCAGAGTTAAAACATAACCGGTCATAGACCTACTTGTATTAACTTCGCATGCATACTTAGAATCACATTACCTAGTGATCAACATTGTTTATTATTCCCAAATTTGTTTTCTGTTTTAGGCTTCAGCTCTGAACGAAAACGAGCCCAGTGTCAGATGTACCTCTAAGGTACTGAAATATCATCTTCACATCTTGTTGGTGCTCTTTTCCTAGTTTCGCCCTGAACCTACTCACTACACTAAAAAACTTGTGCCAAATATGGTATTGTGCACACCGTACCATACATCAAACTTCCTACCGCACTAGCATAAGCGAATCGTGATGTATACTCCTTCTCCGTATCTGATTGAGGTGAGACCATAGTGGTAAGATGGATGTTTACAACACTAGGTGTATCAATAGGCTTGGTTGATGAAATTCTGAACCTTGACAACACATTTTCAATGTAGCCTTTATGTGATAAGAAAGCTTCTTATGACCCATATATCTAAGAATCTCCATTCCTAGAATTTTCCGAGTTTCTCCCAGATCCTTCATCTCAAACTCAACAGTTAGTAGACCCTTAGTTTTTGAATGTCATACTTGTTTCTTGCAACTATTAGCATATTATCAACATATAAGACTAGATGGATGAGAGTATCATCCTTCAACTTGTTGTAGTACACAAAACAATCATAACATTCTTGTCGTAACCAATCTCAATCATATAGCTGTAAAACCTCTTGTACCATTGTCTCAGAGATTGCTTAAGTCCATATAGAGACTTATTCAACTTGCAAACATATTTTTATTTCCCTAGAACTTGGAAACCATCCGGTTGAGTCATGCATATTTCTTCTTTTTTAAATCTCCATGTAAGAAAGTTGTGTTGACATCAAGTTGTCCGAGCTCTAGGCCAGGTCATGATGTATCACTATTGCTAATAACACTCTAATGGAGGTATGCCTTACTACTAGTAAGAAAATCTCATTATAATTCACCTCCTCTCTCTCATGAAAACCTCTTGCAACAACTCAAGCCTTATCCTTGACCCCTTCAGCAGATGACATCCCTTCCTTCTTCTTGAAAACCCATTTGTAAGTAATAAATTTTCTTTGTCTAGGTAATATGACTAACTTCCAAGTTTGAATCTTATTAAGTGACTCCATTTCATCTCCTATTACGTCAAACCATTGTGCACCGACTCAAATACAACTTTTATATAAATGGATGGTTGATGAGTATTCACCTCTTCAACAACTTGTAGAGCATAACCAACCATAACCTCAAAACCATACCTTTGTGGAGGTCTTACTCCAACTCTTCTTAAGTATCCCTCAGATAAGCTTTGGTGAATAGTTTCTGGTGGTTGATTTTATGATACTGTAAATTCAGGTAACTCATCTTCTAACTATGGATGTTCCTCTTCTTCTTGAGAAAGAAATTGGATCTCCACCTATTTATCAACATTGCTACTCTCCCCAGATTCCACTAGTTTTGTAACACCCCAAATCCGTAGGACTCGAGGTGCTACTGGGCTAGGATCTCACAATGGATCCTGACCCTAGCCTGACAACAAGTTCACCGGATCTTACAACAAGGCACATATAGATTAAAACAAAACAACAAACTGTATATATACATATCAAAAGATTTACATAAGAACCGCTGAGTACAACCAAAGTATATACTGTACATACAAAAACCCATAACCCTCGCATAACCCAGTGTACGGAGCCCTCAGTGGATCACTCACTCTGGATCACTCTACAGCTCTCCTAATCTACAAAGGATCTACAACACGGAATAAAACCGTTAGCTAACCATATGTAACACCCCAAATCCGCGGGACTCGGGGCGCTACGGGCGAGACCTCACAATGGGTCCCGACCCTTAGCCTGACAACAATTTCACCGGGTCTTCCCACATGGCACAAATAAAGGCGAAAACTCAAATATGTTTTTAAAGTATGCGGAAACCAAAAGTAAGAAACTACAACTTGGAAACTCAGCCGAGTCCTCAAAACAACATAGTTAGATACGAATTCTAAACATACGACAATATCCATAAATGAGAACATGAAATATGACTCAAAACATCCCCGTCCTATAATGTACGGAGACCCCGGCTGTCCACTCCTCCACCTTACTCGGCGGCATCCCTAACCTGCAAGTCAACTACATAGCGGTTTTAAACCGTTAGCTTATATTCTAGATATTAGGAAAGCGGTGAAGGCACAAACACATCCATAACACAAAACATAAATCACACAAGTCCGGGTCCTTATCTTATATTATTAAGTCGTATTCCATTCTAGTTCAACTTCTTTTGTGACACGAGACCCCAATGGTCTCGCCTCGGTCCCTTACCGGCCAGGAATGGTGCGGATGCATCCGCCCGTATACCCGCCGGACTCGTCGCCGAGAACCTCCTAGACCCCGCCAGGGCTAGGCAGATGATGTCACCGTCCGTTATCATACACTTGGGCCAACACATATATATATAAAGTCGGTGGTCCTATTTACCGGTTTTAATGTTATACAAGAACAAAAACACACACCACCAAACACACATCAATGCTAATACATAAAATACGAGCTAAGTAAGTCCGGAGACTTACTTCGTCCCAAACGCTAACTCACACAACGCTCACGCTTCCCTTGGGAAGAAGTACTCAACCTGTTCACAACAAGGTATCCATAAAAACCCGCTCAACTCGAGAAGTCTAGGACTTCTACACAAATGATCTACGCATGATCATTTGACTCACATTCTAGGACTGCATCCTAGAGTCTACTATAATTACCGTCAATAATGACGTAAAAGCCAACGAGGTCTAAACATGTTCATCACACTCTCCTAAGGTTCCAAAAGCCACTACTTGGCATTTCCTCTAAGTTATGCTAGTTCCAACCTATCATGATACTACTAAACATAACTAGATCGATATGGATGCATGGCTTTTATCGGGCTTCGGAATCTAGCATCAAACTACACAATTTAGCCCATACTCTAAATTGATCATCAAATATATTATATCGAAACCTAATATAAAACTCATTTATAATTTCCGAGGTTAAAACTCGCTAACGTATTTTCCGGGGCAACTATACATTTCCTAAAACATATGGGTATATTCTGTAATTAATACCTTGGGGCAATTTCCGACAAAAACCCAATCAGAGGGTATAAATGCAACAATCCTGAATTATGGGTCAAAACTGTAATAAATAGAATATTGGGTACATTTTGCAATTAACCAAAAGCTGAGGGGGGCCGAATGTAATAATACCTAAAGTGAGGAGGCCCGACTGTAATTATTGGAAAAGGCTCGGCCGGCTTCTAGGCGTATCCCGGCGACGACGAGGGCCGCAGGGGGCGGCGCTGGTGCTTCTTGTCGGTACTAGGGCGGCGAGGCGACCCTTCTCTCGGCGGCAGTGGCTCCTGGTGGCGTTGGTCTCCGGTCGACAGGGATGTGAAGGAGGAGAATAGGGGAGGTGAGAGAGCTGCTTCCGGCGGCGTCAAGGGCGGCAGGCGCAAGCCCTCCGGCATGAGGCTGGGCAGTGGAGGAGAGGCGGTGACAGGGCGGTGGAATGCAACAGCGTAGGCAAGCAGCATCGGCACGAGGCTGAGCAAGGGCGTAGCGCTGGCGGTTCCGGTGAGTGAGGGTCGCCGGTAGTGCAGAGAAGACAGAACAAAGAGTGGGGGTGGGAGAGTGATTGCTCCGGTGAGCTCGAGGCGAGGTGAGGCTGTGCCTAGGGAGGCTTGGACAGTCGGCTAGGGTGCAACAGGGGCTGCTTCCGGTGAGCTCGATCCAACAGAGGAGGGAGAAGGGGAGACTGGTGGCCGGGCTGGAAAGGAGAGAAGAGTGAAGGGAGGTGGGCGTGGAGTCTGCAGGGGTTGGGAGAGGTGAAGCGAGAGTGAAAAGTTGGAGGAGGCCGAGTGTAACACCCCAAATCCGCGGGACTCGGGGCGCTACTGGGTGAGACCGTACAATGGGTCCCGACCCTTAACTTGACAACAATTTCACTGGACCTTTCAACAACGGCACAGAATAAAGGTGGAAAACTAAAAATACGTTTTTAATGTATGCGGAAAAGCGAAATGTAAAATACAACTGGGAAACTTAGCCGAGTGCTCAAAACAACATAATAGGATACAAATTTAAAGTGCGTCAGCATTCAATAAACAACAACGTGAAAACATGACTCAAAATATTCCCCGTCCTATAATGTACGGAGACCCCGGCTGTCCACTCCTTCGCCTCACTCGGCGGCGTCCCTAACCTGCATGTCATCTACATAGGCGGTTTAAAACCGTTAGCTAATATTCTACGCATTAGAATAACAGTGAAGGCACAAACACGTATAATACACAAAACATAAATCACGCAAGTCCGGTTTATTATCTTTATTTATTAACTCGTATCCCGTTCTAATTCAACTTCGGTTGTGACACGAGACCCCAATGGTCTCGCATCGGTCCCTTACCGGCAATGAATGATACGGATGCCTCCGTCCATCTAACCCGCCGGGCTAGTCGCCGAGAATCCCCTGGACTTCCCAAGAGCCAGGCAGTATTGCCACCGCCCGTTATCATACACTTGGGCCAAACAGAATTATATGGTCGGTGGTCCTAATTTACCGGTTTAATAGTTATTACGTATGCAAAATCACACACCACCTAACACACTTTATGCTAATACGGAAAATACGCACTAAGTAAGTCCGGGGACTTACCTCGTCCCAACGCTAACTCACAAACACTACTGCTTCCCTTGGGAAGAATACAACACCTGCTCATAACACGATACCCATCAATACTCGCTCAACTCGAGAAGTCTAGGACTTCTACCCAAATGATCTATACAAGATCTTTTGATTCCCATTCTAGAATCTATCATGCTCATAATCCAACACTTTATAAAAGTCCACGGGGTCTAGCACGTCTATCACGTTTTCCTAAGGTTCCCCAAAGCCACTACTTGGCATTTCCTCCAAGTTATTCTAATTCAACCTAACATGATACTAAGGTATAACTCGTTCCTCAAAATCTACGTTAAAATTCCTCAATTCAAACCTACGGTTAAAACCGCTAACACATTTCCCGACAATTTCTATCTTTTCCAACATATGGTCAAAATTATAATAATTACAAAAACGAGGGGGTTTGTTCGTAATAATACCAAATACGAGGGAGGCCGACCGGAAATACGCTCAAGGACCTTCCAAGCTTACGGCGTGGCGGGGACAGCAGAATCTCGGCCGTGATACAGAGGTGGCTCGGCCGAGATTCAGGACAAGCTCGGCCGAGATTGCAGACTCGGGGCCGAGATTGCAGAGGTGGCTCGGCCGAGATGCAGGACAGGATCGGCCGAGATTGAAGACTCGGGGCCGAGATTGCAGAGGTGGCTCGGCCGAGATGCAGGACAGGCTCGGCCGAGATTGCAGACTCGGGGCCGAGATTGTAGAGGAGTACAAAGAAGGCTGTTGTGGCTCCTGTGGTGGCGGCAGGGGAGAATGCAGGCGCGGCTCCAGCAGGCGAGGGCGGCAGTGGCTCCGCTGGCTTCCCCGGTGGCTGCAAGGTAGATCTTGGCCGAGGAAAAGGGGTATCCTGACCGGGGTGTAGGAAAGCTCGGCCGAGGTTGCAGCAAAGCTCGGCCGAGGTTGCAAATTTGCAGCGTGGACCTGTGGCGTGGCTTCCTTCGTCCGACGGCGGCGGGGCTCGGCCGAGGTGGTGGTTGCTCCGGCGAGTCTCGGTCCAGAGAAGAGAGGGCAAGACGAAGGCAGGAGTGTGGCTGGACGTGAGAAGCCGAGAGAGAGAGATGGAGTAGGGAGTCTACGTGAGTGAGAGGGAATGGAGCGAGGGAGAGGGAGTGAAGGCCGGGCAAGGGAAAGTGAGGGAGGCTGTAGGTGAAGCAAGGGAGGCCGAGAACGAGGGGTCGGCCTACTGAGCTTGGGCGGCAGCTGCAGGGCTAGGTAGTAGCTGAGTGGCAGCTGCAGGGCTGACAGCCATCTCGGGCGCGTGGGGAAAAATGCAGCTCGCCGAGATTGGCATCTCAGCGTCCGAGATTTCCCCGTGGAAGGGGAATGGGAGGGAAGAAGAAGAGTAGGGATAGAGGTCGGGTTCGAACTCGAAAAAAAAAAAAATTTCCATAACGGACGTTACGGTCGGAATAAATTCCCGAACATTTCCGTAAAATAATTTACGGAAAGAGAAAAAAAAAGATACTATATTTCTAAATTTCCCGATCATTGTTATATCTTTATTTACTAAAAAATTCCGGACTTTACAACTAACACTCCTAAAAAGAAGTTTCGGGACGAAACTTGCTAGACCCCATCACTCTCCATGTACCCGTCTCGTAATCGCGCGAAACTCCATCGATTCTAAACCAAGTCTAAGCATGGCAACCATATTACGACTTCGCAAGGTACTCATCAATCAAGCAAAATCACATAACAGTAAAGCAACAAGAAAGATCTCGAGACTAACCCGAGGGTCCTATTGATGTAGCAAGGCCCGCATAAAACTCAGGATAGTTCCTCCGGATACTATCCTCCGTCTCCCACGTAGCCTCATCGGCTCCTCTCCTCGACCACTGTATTCGCAGCATAGGTATCTCCTTCGATCGAAGGCGTCTCGTACTCCGCTCTAAGACCGCTATCGGGTGCTCCGCCAAAGTGTGGTCTGACTCGACTACTAGGTCCTCGTGACTAACTACATGTATTCTTCGTGTGTCCAAACCCTCCACAACCGTAGCACTGACGTCCCCCGTCTGATGTCTGTCTCGACGTCTGAGGACCAAGACGTCCCGGAGTCTGGCTACGTCCCTGACCTGCTACTCCGGCCCTTGAACCAGCTGGTACTGTCCTCTGTCTCTTGTCCGGTCCCCCGGACTGTGCTACGCTCCTAGACCCAAGGCGGTCTCTCTCATAGGCCGAAGCCCGGTCCTAGTACTCCGCTAGTGAGGCACAACGAAATCCCGCAAGGTAAGCACGGGTGGATTCCCTCAGTCTCCGGGAAAAGAGATAGACATGCTGGTCCTCCGGGGGTGTGGAGGGTCCCAGCAAGGCTAACTCCGCCCGAAATCATCTAATCGTCTCAATGACTAGGACATCCTCGAATCTTGCCTCTAAGAAATCCTGGACTCTGTCAATCCTCAGTGAAGCTGGGCAAAAGGTCTCCCTAACGAGGCTCAGCAGCTGATCCATCTTGGTCACACCGCCTCTAACTGTCCTCCACCAATATTGGGCCTTCTCTCGGAACAGGGTGTGGACTATCTCAACCTGCCTCTCCTTTGGGCAACGGATCGCCTCAAGAGCTGACTCTACGTGCCCAATCCAGTGCTCCACCTCTAACCCTACCTTCCCGTCGAAGTAGGGTACATGCTGCTGGTTGAAAGCCATCAACCAGGAATCAGGTCTCGGAGACCTCAACTCGTCTCTCGCCCTAGTAACCTCCACAATTGGCTCGGGGGCAATCACTGCCGGTGCAACTATCTCTAGTGCAGCCCGAATCTGGGTCACCCTCTGTGTGACCTCAGCTGATCACGCCGGTGCAGGTGCAGGCACCGGTGGTGCCGGGGGTGGTGCTCCAGTCCTGAATGCCTCCTCTACCCGTCGTACATAATCTCCAAACACAGTCGCTCCTACCGACGCTCCCCCAGTCCTTCCAGATGGAGAACCCTGTGCCCCGGACCTCACCACGGTCCTATCCCTAGCCTCGGGAACGATGCTCTCTACGACCTCCTCTATTGGGGCCTCTGCTGCTGGTGCACCCACAACTGGTGGGTCCGCAATGGGGATGCGTCCCCGACCTCTACCTCTCGTACCTGGAGGTCTTCCTACTCGTCCCTGCCCTCTTCGGGCGGTAGGGGGAAGTGGTGGTCTACCCTTGGCAGGTCCCACGTAAGCGGTAGCTCTCGTACGTGCCATCTGATTTCGTATTACGTTTACTTAAGTATAAATGCGTAGGTACTACTTATAAATCTGATATAATAAACTTTTAAAAGCATAAAGGTAACATGATCATAATACACATCAAAGGTATGCAAGCCCAAACATCCTAAGGTCGCATACATAGCTAGGTACATACAATATCCACAAACATCCTAAGGTCATATATATATAACTATATATACCTATTTGTAATCCAGAGATCTATGTCGCCGAGGTTTGCGGAAGGAGTGGTGGTCCCGTACATTCTAACTCAAACCCGACTCATGCACATGATTTTGAAAATGAAAAGTCAGAACTCGTGGGTGTTCTGTTTTATACCTCATTCGGCCTTTAAAAAGATTGCGAGTGCCATTGTTGTCAACCTAGGCCTCTGATACCACTTTTTTAACACCACAAATCCGCGGGACTCGGGATGCTACGGGCGAGACCTCACAATGGGTCCCGACCCTTAGCCTGGCAACAATTTCACAGGACCTTCCAACAAGGCACAAATAAAGGCAAAACTCGAAAACGTTTATAATGTATGCGAGACACTGAAAGGTAAGAATACAACGTGGAAACTTAGCCGAGTCCTCAAAACAACATAACCTGATACGAAGTCTAAACGTACGACAACATCCATGAACAAAATATGAAACATGACTAAAAAACGTCCCCGTCCTATAATGTACGGAGACCCCGGCTGTCCACTCCTCTGCCTCACTCGGCAGCATCCCTAACCTGCAAGTCATCTACACGAACGGTTTAAAACCGTTAGCTAATATTCTAAGCATTAGAAAAGCGGTGAAGGCACAAACACATACATAACACAACACATAAATCACAAAAGTCCGGTTTATTATCTTTTTATTATTAAGTCATATCTCGTTCTAATTCAACTTCGGTTGTGACACGAGACCACCGTGGTCTCGCCTCGGTCCCTACTTACCGGCAAGGAGTGACACGGATGCACCCGCCCGTATACCCGCCGGGCTATCGCCAAGATCCTCCTAGCCCTAGTCAAGGCTAGGCAGTGATGTCACCACCCGTTATCATACACTCGGGCCAACATACATATAAGGTCGGTGGTCCTAATTTACCGGTTTAATTGTTTATAACAAGAACATAAACACACACCACCAAATACACATCAATGCTAATACATAAAATACGAGCTAAGTAAGTCCGGAGACTTACCTCGTCACCAAACCCAAGTCACCACACTCTTACTTCCCTTAAGGAGGAAGCCCACAACCTGCTCACAAGAGATATGCATATCAATACATACTCACTCTCAAGAAGTCTTAGACTTCACTCTTAGTGATCTATGCAAGATCACCTAACCCTCAAACTAGAAATGCATCCTAGGTCCCAAGTACTCACCACACTGTAAACACATGAAACAACCCTCAACAATTCATAAATCCACAAGATATAAATCCTCAACCAAAGAGGCACAAGCTAGCCTAGAAGATCCAACATACTCAGATGCTCATATCCATCAACTATATCGAGCCTTAAGGGCTCCTAGGTTCACAACCACTAAGTGGCATTCTGAAGCTACTCTAGGCCATCCTAAGCATGCTACTAAAATGATCCAACATCAATACTAAGGAAGGAACGAAGAGGAGAGGAAAAGAGGAACCTACTGTCGAAGAAACGCAGTCGCGGTGTCAAGTTAGCGCCCCGGCGGAGCAGAGGCCGCCCCTGCGGAACCAGGAGCCGCCCCCTGCGGCGCTGCCAGCCGCACCCGCGGCGGAAGGAGCCGCCCCCAGCGGCGCTGCCGGCCGCACCCGCGGCGGAAGGGAGCCGCCCCCGCGGCCGTCTTGTCCTGGAGCCCTGGAGCCGCCCCCGCGGCTGTGCTGCGCTGTGAGTCTGCCGCCATCCCCACGGCCATGCCGAGCCACACCTGCGGCGGTGCTGAGCCGCCCCTGTGGCTGGCCGCGCCCGCGGGCGTGATGATCCGCCCCCGCGGTCGTGTTGCAGAACGTCGTCTTCTTCATTTTCGATGAGGGATTTGATGGGTTTGGAGTTGGATATCCGGTTCCCGGGTACGGACTGTTGTTTGTCCGAGTTGGAGGTACTACCTGACCTGTCCGGAGAGATCCTGCAGAAGCAGGAGAGATGTCCCATTTTGATGAGGATCCGGGACAGGATGTCCTTAGGAGAGGCACCGCAGTTTATCATGGGAGCAGACGGGTTATTGATACGTCAGGGACGTATTTGTGTACCGTCGGATCAGGAGCTGAGAGAGCGGATTTTGCATGAGGCCCATTCCACACCTTACTCAGTGCACCCAGGCGCGAGTAAGATGTACCAGGACATTAGGAGATCTTATTGGTGGGGCGGGCTTAAGCCCGATGTGGCTAGATATGTGGCCCGATGCGCGACCTGCCAGTAGGTCAAGATCGACCACTAGAGACCCGGAGGAGAGCTTCACCCACTACCCGTGCCGCAGTGGAAGTGGGAGGACATGTTGTGAGCATGTGTACTAGATTGGGGTCAGGTATGGCCAGATCATCTCCCGTTAGTCGAGTTTTCATATAATAACAGCTGGCACGCGTCGATTGGATGGCACCGTATGAGGCATTGTATGGACGGAGATGTCGTACTCCCTTATGTTGGGACGAGCGGGGGAGTTCTAGCGTTGTAGCTCCAGATCAGGTACAGGACGACGTGGCTAGAGTTGCTTTGATCCGAGAGAGGATATTAACCGCGCAGAGCCGTCAGAGGTCGTATGTGGATAGGAGGTGTAGACCTCTCGAGTTCAAGGTAGGAGCTCAGGTGTGGTTCAGGGTATCACCGACGCGGGACGTTAGGCGATTCGGCATTAAGGGGAAGTTAAGCCCCTGATATGTCGGTCCATTCGAGATCTTGGAGAGAGTCGGTGAGGTGGCATACCGGTTAGCATTGCCACCTCGGTGAGAGGGTATACATCTGGTATTTCATGTCTCTCAGCTGAGAGAGTACATACACGACCCGAGACACATTATCAGTCACGAGGACTTAGTGGTCGAGCCAGACCCTACTTTTGCAGAGCACCCGATAGCAGTCTTAGAGTGGAGTACGAGACGCCTTCGATCGAAGGAGATACCGATGTTTAGGATTCAGTGGTCGAGGCGAGGAGCCGATGAGGCTACATGGGAGACGGAGGATAGTATCTGGAGGAACCATCCCGAGTTTTATGCAGACATAACGACAACGATAGGACCGTCGGGCTAGTCCCGGGATCTTTCCTTGTTTGTTTTGTGTGGTTATGTTATGATGTGTTATGTGAGTGCGTGTGAGTATATTTGTACCTTGCGAGGTCTTGATGTGATTCTTTACGTAGACTTGGATTAGAGCCAATGGTTGACGTTTTATGAGTTCCACGTGGTTACGTGACGTGTTTGTCCGAGAGTGTTGGGTTTAGCAAGTTTCGGGACGAAACTTGTTTTTAGGGGATTAGTTGTAACGCCCGGAATTTTATTCCGGACTTAGAGCGTTTTATAGATCTTTCCGCAGGCACGAGGTGCCGAGTGCCGGGATTTTATTTCCAAAATCCCGAGCCGACTCGTCGTTTTTCCCTTTTTTCCGCTTTCCGGCCTTTCGTTCTGAATCGAATTGACAAGGGGTCATTTCCGATCCCTCGTTCCGGGAAAATGGGACAAGATGGCTGTTGTCCCATCTTGGCAGCCTTGTCCCCTCCCTCTCTCTCCTCCACTCTCTTTCACGTTAGATTCATTCCTCCCTTCCATTCCTCTCTTTCACTCTCTTCTCTTCTTCCACTTGGATTGCAACTCTTGCATGTGTGGGCTACAGTGGAAGGATTCCAGATCAAGTGTGGTAAGATTCTTCCTCTTCCTTCCTTCTCCTTCATAGTTGATCATCCTTTCTTCTTTCCTCCTCTTCATCCATGGCCATGAATGAAGCTTTGAGAGGTTTTCACTCAAGTCCTTTGCAGGCTTGTGATCTTAGCTCGATTAGGTCGAGGAGAGGTACCTAACACCAGTGGTGGGTGTTTGGAGAAGATCCAGCAAGAAAAGAAGGACTTTGGAGCCAAGGATCCACGATCGAAAACGAAGAAGACGACGTTCTGCAGCACGACCGCGGGGGCGGATCATCACGCCCACGGGCGCGGTCGGCCGCAGGGGCGGCTCAGCACGGCAGCGGAAGCGGCTCAGCACCGCCGCGGGTGCGGCTCGGCATGGCCGTGGGGGCGGCGGCAGACTCACGGCCCAGCACAGCCGCGGGCGTGGCTCAACACCGCCGCAGGGGCGGCTCCAGGGCTCCAGGACAAGACGGCCGCGGGGGCGGCTCCCTTCCACCGCGGGTGCGGCCGGCAGCGCCGCTGGGGGCGGCTCCTTCCGTTGCGGGTGCGGCCGGCAGCGCCGCTGGGGCGGCTCCTTCCGCCGCGGGTGCGGCTGGCAGCGCCGCTGGGGGCGGCTCCTAGTTCCGCAGGGGCAGCCTCTGCTCCGCCGGGGCGCCAACTTGACTCCGCAGGGGCGGCCTCTGCTCCGCTGGGGACGATGCTTTGCGGGTTCGCTCCGATGGACCGCTCACTCGCTCCCGAGCTAAAGCCATCGCCCAAGGTGTCGGCTCAATCATCCGACACACCATTGCATCACTTGGACCCGTTAGTGGCATGCCATGTCACTACTCCACCATGGCATAAACTTCCGGCGGCACGTCATCAAGCTAAAAATATAATTATTATTTTATTATATTTTGCATTTAAAATAATAGACTTTAATTTTCGGAACCGTAACTCCGGAACTTAATTCCGGGAGTTACTTTCCGACATTGATAGTCCCAGCCTTTCAATTCGGGAGTTAGCCCCGGCTTTATTTCCCGCTTTTATTTCCCGCCTTTATTTCCGTCATTTAATTTCCGGCTAATGGTTTGGCCTTCATCCACTATATAAGGGATGTTTGGCCTCACTTGTAAAGCATGTCTAATATTAATCAAGTTATTTGAAGGAAAATGCTCTCTCTTGATTTGGGCTCACTTCCTCTTTAATCCCCTCAAAGTTCTTCCTTGGATCAAGTCTTAGATCCAAGAACTCACCTTCGAGGATTATTCTAAAGAATCAAACCCTTAGATCCACTACAACGTTAGCTCGATCTCTCTAGATCGAATCAAACCTTCGCTTCCGCATCCATTTTCAAATCGCTTCCCCCTTATCAAACTTCTATCAAACTTCTCATTTGCACATCAACAACGAGTAGTTGAAGCTTTAGCTTGGTCTAGATCCGGCGTTCGTTCTTCAACGATTCCAAGGACGCATCAAATTGGCATCAGAGCAAAGGGATCAAAGCTAAGTTCTCTTTACTATTGTTTTTGCGGCTATTTTATTATCCTTCTTTTGCCTTTGTTGTTCTTTACCTCTTGAGGATCTTCATCTTGTTCTTCGTGTTCATTGAAGTTTCTTAAAAAAGAATTTTCTCACCAAACAAATTTAGGAGATATTTGGTTTGCCATCAAACCATCTATCAAATAAAATTTGTTCTTCAACTGACCCAATCCGACAAGTTTGTTAATCGATTTTACCAAATTTCTTGGGATTTATTTGTTAACAAATTCGGATATCTCGCATTTTGATATTAAAAAAAATAACAAAACAAAACCAAAACCAACACTCTTCAAAAAAGCGGATTTGTTTCCAAAGTGTTTCATCTCTTGCATCAAAAAATTGCAAAGTTTAAAAAAAAAAAAAAAACAAAGTGAAAAGACGTCCGGCAAACCGGTCCATCCGAAAAATCGGATTATTACAAAGGTCAAAGACCAAAGGCAAGTAAAACTTGTCGTATAACAATCCGTCCATTTCTTATCTCTCCATCTTCTTATACACGTTGCAAATTTTTCACTTGTTATTTGTGTGAATTGGTGCAAATTTTGTTGGATTAGCTTATCTTGCCTAACCGCCAAATGACCTTCCCAAAAGTAGAACCGCACTTGAACTTGGGTAACGTTGACTTAATTCGTCACCTTGCTTATTTGATTGCTTGAATTTGTGTGTATTCATTTGGAATCATGACTAACGTGGATATAGAAAACTCTCACGATGCTCGTGAACGAGATAATGCCTCCTTATCCGAGGAAGTTGTTAATCTTAAGCAACAATTGGAGGAGATGAGGGCACAACTTTTGGCCCTTACGACCGCTCAACGTCCCACTTCAAATCCAAATGACACCATGGTCGAGACTTCCACGTCCGATGTCCGTCGAAAAGGCAAAGGTCTTTTGGGAACCGACCCATCTCAAGGTCTTAGGCTTGCCTCAGTCATCGAAAGTCAAAATCAACAAGATGGCAGGGACCACCTTAATGAGACCGACAACAACGATGGCCCGACTCCGGATGATTTACTTTATGCAGATACGATGGAGCGGAACAAGCGCTTCGAGCGCAATCGTAGACGGTACGGATCGCCCCCACCTTTACCTAATGCACACCATACTAGCCGTCCCGTCCAGGACGAATCCCGACACACTAATCAACAAGATCATCATCCTCGACGTTCTAGTAATGATCGGTATGGACAACGCCGCCAACAACCTAGCCGGCGATCATCATACCGCGGCTATGATGAGTATGACGAGAGGGATGATTTTGATGAGTTCTCCGACGATGAGCCCAACTTGGAACGGGTGGCTCATGTTCGTCCATGGAACCCACCTGTCCGAGAGCCATATGAGAACCAGGAGCGAGGAGAAGAATGGTTGCCTCCTCCTAACCCACCAAGGCATGCGAATTAACGAGCTCATCATGATAATATGCCACCGCCCTGCCAAGATCCCTACAAAAATCGTAGGGAAGGTAAAGTTAAATTTCCAATATTTTATGGTGATTATGATCCATGTGCATTTCTTGATTGGGCATGGGACATGAAAAGGGCTTTGAAGCATTGCAATTATGAAGAAGATGAAAAGATCGAAGCGGCAAACTTGTATTTTGAAGGCGATGCAAAATCTTGGTGGAACCGGTACAAAACCGTCCGTGAGAATCGAGGTTGGCCACCAATTATGATGTTTGATCAATTGATCTACGTCATGACAAAGAAGTATGTCCCCGAAGACTTCAAAAACGACATGCGGTTGCAAATTGTCGAGCTCCAACAAGGTAATCTCACTCCGGTGGCTATTTGGCGAAACTCGAGGACATGCATATGAAGGCTAAAATCTCGGCTTCCCCCTCCACAATCCGCACCAAGTTCACGAGTGGGCATAATCCGTCAATCCGGCGCCCTCTCGAGATCGTTCCATACAAAGACTTGGGTGCATTGTGTCATGCGGCCATGAAGCTTCACAAACAACAACAAGAGACGCCAAGATATTCAAGGTATAACTCTTTTACTGGTCAACACGCTTATACTACTAACAACCGTGCTCGAGACGCATTTAGTTCTCAAGATTCCGGCGCCACCAAAGGAGTCCAACGGATGGGTCAACTCAACCGACAAGCGGCTACCGAGAGGGCACCACCATGTGGCCCCAATGCCCCAGCGCAAGCACCTCCCGCCCGCACCTCTCAAGGACCTCCACCGGCGGCACGGCCAAGAGAGCCCATTTGTTACAAATGTAGCGGATTCGGTCACGTCCAACGCCCGAACACAAAGTGTGTGTTGTTTGTCAACCCCTCATATGAAGATGAGGAAGATGAAGAAGACGGCGATATCACCATAGAGGATGACCAAGACGCCAACCCCTACAACGGCATGGAACCATACGACGAACAAATGGCGTGCGGCCCGGCACAACCCGGTAAGTTCGCCCTTGTATCTCGTCGAATTTTGGCCGTTAAAGAATTCGTTCCTATTGACCAACGCGAAAATTGTGAGAGCCCTTTTCTTTCGGACCGAGATCGGACCATAGCCGAGATTGGCTTTGGCCCGAGATTGGCCTTTCCGCACCCGCGGGCTTGACCGCCGCCCCTGCGGGTTCCCGCCCCTGCGGCTCAAGGAACCGCGCCTGCGGATTCTGGCGGCTGCAGCCGGCTTTGTTGACTTTGTTGACTCATGATTTACCCTTTTGGTTTACTTCTTTCCTTTCCTTGCTGAGCAAGGGTCACCTTCCTCACTTCCCTTCCTCAGTCCTACATCCTTCTTGCTTCTCCTTCACCTTCCTTTGAGCTTGTCTTGGTTTCTTTTGGCTTGGAAGAGTTTTGTTTGGCTTTGTGGTTGATGATGCTGCTAGTGTGTGTGTTGCTGAGCTTAGAAGTCAGCTTTGGTGTATGTTGATCTTCCCTGCAGCCTAGGACCTTCAGTAGTGGTGAGTGTTTATTCTTCTCCTTCTCTTCTTCTTTGATTCAATCCTTTTAGCTTAGGATTAGATGTATGTTAAGGGTTTTTGATGTTGGAATGTGTATTGATATGTATGTATGTGAATCTAGAAGAGAGTAAACGTGATTTGATCACGTGAAGAGCTAAAGAGAAGCCGCGAGGTTTCATTCTGCATTGTCGCCGCCCCCGCGGCCAGAAGTCACTGCCCCTACGGAAGACGAGCCGCAGCACCCGCGCCATGTCAGCGTCGTGCCTGCGTTGCCAGCGACCTTTGTCACCGCCCCCGCGGTTGAGTGCCGCCGCGCCCGCGGTTTCCTGTGTTCCGCCCCTGCGTCCTTAGATCACGTAGGTGCGTCTTGTCCCGGGGCTACCTATAGTTTGGTATTTCCTTTCCTTTCTAGTATGAGGGAGCTAGTATCATGCTAGGTATCGGTTTATGATGAGTATGATATAGATATGCCGGTTACGGCCTTGAGGTTATGAGTTGGATATGATCCCTTATGGATCCCTTGGGTCTAGGTGTGACCCTTTTTGTGATAGGATTGTGATATATATATGTGTACCTTGTATAGGTTGTGCTTCCTCCAGTTTGGAGTAGACGTTTCTGAGAGTGGTTTGTAGCGAGATACTCCTGAGATCGAGGTAAGTCCATAGGACTTACTTAGCTACTATCCTTATATTGGATGTATGCTTGAGTGGTGTGTGTTATGTGCTTTATAGCATGTGTTATGATTTGGTCACCGACCTATGTTATATTGACCGCCCATTGTAGTGGCTGTGATAACCTTTCCCTTTCATCCCGTAGTGGAGTCTGGGAGGTTCTCTGTAGTCAGGCTAGATCTGGTATAAAGGAAGGCCCCTCACCACTCCCACAGGGTACAGAGAGGTGTGCTGATACTACACCAGCTGGTTAGAGTACTCAGAGGCGGGGATTATATTCCTCGTGTCACCTATCTTCATATATATCTATTTATACGATTGAATGATTCAACTTATTAAAGATAATAAACCGGATAAATGTGTGATATCATGCTGAAGTGTTTATCATTTATGATGTGTGTTTGTGCTTTAGCATCTTCTTGTATATTTGTATAGTAGCTAACGGTTTCATACCGTGTTGTAGATCCCTCGCAGGTTAGGAGAGCTGCAGAGTGATCCGGGGGGTGATCTGCTGAGGGTTCCGTACACGGGGTATATTCGTGGGGTTTTGAGATTATCATTATTGTACGGATTTCAGTTTGACCTTGTACTCAGCAGTACCTTGTATCACATTTTGAAATGTACATACATACATATATATATATATATATATATATATATATATAATAATATATATATATATATATATATATATATATCAATTTTTATGTTTTGTTTTAATCTATTGGTGCCTTGTTGTAAGATTCAGTGAAAGTGTTGTCACGCTAGGGCTAGGATCCATTGTGAAATCCTAGCCTAGTAGTACTTCGAGTCCTACGGATTCGGGTGTTAAAAAGTTGGTATCAGAGCCCAGGTTGACAACAATGGCACTAGTAATCTGCAATAAAGTTCGAATAAATAAATAAACAGAACCCAAAAGGGTCTGACTTTTCAAAAGATTTTGGTTTTGGAAATGAGTACAAATGTTTTGGGTTATCGTGTACGTGGGTCATCACCCCTCTGAAGATCTCGACAGTACACATATATAGATATTCTATTGTGATTGATTTGATACATATATATGGCATATATAGCTTTCTAAGCTAGGTTTACGTCCTCTGCAGATGGTTCAGACTAGAGCCTTACCTGCAGCTGGGCGAGGTAGAGGTAGAGGTAGAGGTAGACCCCCTCTAGGCCGAGGACGAGGTAGGATACCTGCTGATGGTTCCTAGGCAACAGGAGAGATCCACGAGGAAGTTGCTGAGAGCGCCGTTCCTGAGAATAGGAACGAGGCCGCTGACAGGAGTCACAAGGAGCTCAGTCTGGTGATTCTACTCGCGTCTCGATGGGTAGATCAGAGTTCAGAGCCTATATCAAACGTGTAGAGGAGGCTGCTAGAGCCGGTAGACGTGCCCCAGACTTACAGGCACAAGAGGGACCATCTAAGCGGTCCCACACCGTTACTCAGGTACCAGCTGTACAGGTACCTGCTGCTGAGATTGTCGGAGCACCAGAGGAGCATAGAGGGCCTAGACCAGATACCTGGTTGAAGGCATTCCATCAGATGGGTGTACCCCCCTTTCACTGGGAAGGTGGGGTTGGAGGTCGAGCTCTGGATCGGGCATGTAGACTCAACTCTGGAGTCTATTCGCTGTCCAGCTGATAGGCAGATCGAGTTGGTGCAGACTCTATTCAGAGAGCTGGCACAACACTGGTGGAGGTCAGTACGGGGTCAGGTTACTAGTTCTGACTAGATGAGGACCCTGATCAAAGAGCGTTTCTGCCCTGCCTCACTGAGGAGGGAGAAACTGCGTGATTTTGTTGAGGCCGGATTTGATGATGTGTCAGTTTCAAAGGCCATCAAGAGGTTCCAGGAGGAGCTGGCTTTACTGGGTCCAGCTGCACCTCCTGTTAATCAGCATGTTTATCTGTTCTCTCGACGATTGAGGGATGGTACCTGAGCCTACATGGCAGGTTTTCAATGTGAGTCCTTCTCAGGCCGGAAGATCTGAGAAGAGACAGCGTACTAGGAAGACCAGTGGTGCAGTTGGAGCTGCTAGTGTGGGAGGTAGTCAAAGACGTCAGGGTCGTTCTGTATCTGCACCAGCTACAAAGAAGGGACGACAGTGTTTTAACTGTGGAGATCCAGAGCATTTGAAGCCCGAGTGCACGAGGTCATTGGTGACGTGTTTTACCTGTGGTTGACAGGGACATAAAGCCATTTACTACCGCCAGGGCGGAGCTGCATCTCAACAGGGTTCTACTCCTGCCAGTGTAGCAAGAGGTGGGCAGAGACCACCCCAGCAGCAGCAGTAGATACAGGGACAGCAGAGGGTCCCAAATCGCCCTACGACTCAAGGATCTGCTCCTGGGATGAGTAGAGGCAGAGGCCGTGGTGGGGGAACTACCGATACTAGAGGCCCACAAGGTCGTGTTTTTGAGCTGAGGAGTGCAGAGGAGCCAGCTGCACCTACTGCTACAGGTACCGTTCTGATTCATGGTTTACTTGTTAGAGTTTTATTTGATACTGGTGCTACGCACTCTTTTATTTCTGATGCCTGTGTAGAGCATCTTGGGTTAGATACAGTAGAGGGGATGCCCTTTATTATAGGGTTACCCGATGGTGGTAGGGTTAGAGGTACCCGTGATATTCACGGTTGTCCCATTTCTGTAGGGACCCGTGTGTTACTAGTTGATATCTTTGTCATGCCACTAGAGCATGAAGAAGTCATTTTAGGTATGGAATGGATGGCTAGACACTCTGCAGTTTTAGACGTAGGTAGGAGGACTGTTACCCTTTCTACCGAGTTAGGCCAGATAGAGGTTTTCCGAGGTTGGGACCTTGGAAAAGTAGGCACAATTATCAGCGCTATACGAGCAGCTAGACTGATTGCACAGGGTTGCGAGGCCTTCTGGTGTTATGCCATGAAGGAGGGGGAGAGTCCAACAGTAGAGGATATCCCAGTTGTCTGTGAGTATATAGATGTGTTTGCTGAGCCATCCAGTTTGCCGCCTTAGAGGAGTGTAGATTTTGGGATTGAGTTAGAGCTTGGTACGAGACCCATCTCGAAGGCCCCATACCGGATGGCGCCTGTCAAGATGCTGGAGCTGAAGAGGCAACTTGAGGAGTTGGCCGAGGAGGGCTTCATTCGCCCTAGTGTGTCCCCATGGGGAGAACCTGTCATCTTCGTACGGAAGAAGGACGGATCACTGAGATTATGCATAGACTACAGAGAACCTGTCATCTTCGTACGGAAGAAGGACGGATCATTGATGATTTGTTAGATCAGCTACAGGGAGCGATTGTATTCTTCAGGATTGACCTGTGTTCCGGTTATCACCAGCTGAGGGTGAGGGAGCAAGATGTGCATAGGACAGCATTCCGGACCAGATATGGCCACTACGAGTTTGTAGTGATGCCATTTGGGCTTACGAATGCCTCAACTGTCTTTATGGAGTTGATGAACAGTATCTTCATCGACTTCTTGGATCAGTTTTTGGTGGTTTTCATAGATGACATTCTGGTATACTCTCGTAGCAAAGAGGAGCATGTAGGACAGCTGAGGACTATATTGCAGGTTTTGCGGGATAGAGAACTTTATGCTAAGTTCTCTACCACTTCCTCTGTGGAACAGGAAGTGGATGGAGTTCACCTCCCGGTCTTCAATGCTCTATCTTGACCTGCTGACAGGTCGCACACTATGCCACAAATCTGGCCACATCGAGCTTCAGCCCTCCCCACCAATATGAACGTCTCAATTCCTAGTACATCTTACTCGTACCAGGATGCACTGAATATGGCGTACAATGAGCCTCCTGTAATATCCTCTATCTCAGCTCTATATCAGCAGGTCCACAGACGCGACCACGGCGTCTCAATACTCCATCTGCTCCTAGCAGGAACTGTGGTGCCTCATCCCGAGATATCCTATCTCGTATCCTCATCAGTGTCGGGCAGGTCTCCTGCTTCTGTTAGATTTCACCCAACAGATCAGGAAGAACCTCTAAAGTACGCAGTTGGGCATCCTCATCAGGAAACTGGATGTCCATCTCTAACCAGATCAAGTCTCTCTATAACTGATGCTGAACTGTCAGCCTCACAATCGCCTACTCCCGAGGCGTCTTCCTGCTCAGGGCGTCGGCGACAACGTTCGCCTTCCCTGTATGGTACGAAATCTCCTGATCAAAATCCTTAATCAGCTCAAGCCACCTACACTGGCAGTTATTCAATTCCCGCTGCGTGAAAATATACTTCAGATTCTTATGGTCTGTGAAGATCTAACATGTAACATCATACAGGTAATGTCTCCAGATCTTCAGTGCATGAACTACCGCTGTCAACTCCAGATCATGAGTAGGGTAGTTCTCCTCATACGTCTTCAGTTGTCTAGACGCATATGCAATCACTCTGCCCTGCTGCATCAATACACATCCCAAGCCTAGCTTGGATGCATCACTATAAACCACAAAATCCTTTGTACCCTCTCGCTGTGCCAAAATAGGAGCAGAAGTCTGACGTCTCTTCAGCTCCTCGAAACTCTGCATACACTGATCAGACCATATAAATCTGGTAGTCTTCCTCAGCAAGCTCGTCAGTGGACGGGCAATCATAGAAAATCCCTCCACAAAACGTCTGTAATAACCGGCTAGGCCAAGAAAGCTACGTACTTCCTTGACGTTCGTCGGTGTAGTCCAAGCTGCTACTGCCTCAATCTTGGCCGGATCCACCTTGATTCCTTCAGCTGAAACCACATGACCTAGGAATGCTACCTCTGGCATCCAAATTTCGCATTTAGAGAACTTAGCATAAAGTTCTCTATCCCGTAAAACCTGCAATACAGTCCTCAGCTGTCCTGCGTGCACCTCTCTGCTACGAGAGTATACCGGAATATCATCTATGAAGACCACCACAAACTGATCCAGGAAGTCGATGAAGATGTTGTTCATCAACTCCATAAAGACGGTTGGGGCATTCGTAAGCCCAAATGGCATCACTACAAACTCGTAGTGTCCATATCTGGTCCGAAATGCTATCTTGTGCACATCCTGCTCTCTCACCCTCAGCTGGTGATACCCTGAACGCATATCAATCGTGGAAAACACAGTCGCTCCCTGAAGCTGATCTAACAAATCATCAATACGAGGCAGTGGATACTTGTTCTTGATGGTCATCTTGTTCAGCTCTCTGTAATCAATGCATAATCTCAGCGATCCGTCCTTCTTCCGTACGAAGAGGACGGGTGCTCCCCATGGAGACACGCTAGGGAAAATGAAGCCCTTCTCAGCCAACTCCTCGAGTTGCTTCTTCAGCTCTAACATCTCAACAGGCGCCATCCGGTATGGGGCCTTCGAGATCGGTCTCGTACCAGGCTCTAACTCAATACTGAAGTCCACATTCCTCTGAAGTGGCAAACTAGACGGCTCAACAAACACATCTGTAAACTCATAGACCACTGGGATATCCTCTAATGCTGGACTCTTCCCCTCCTTCATGGCATAACACCAGAAGGCCTCACAACCTTGTGCAATTAGTCTAGCTGCTCGTATCGCACTGATAACCATGCCAAAATTTTCAAGGTCCCAAACTCGGAAAACCTCTATCTGTCCTAACTCGGTAGAGAGGGTAACAGTCCTCCTACCTACATATAATACTGCCTGATGCCTATCCATCCAATCCATACCTAAAATGACTTCTTCATGCACTAATGGCATGACAGTCACGAATCTCAACCAAGAAGTCTACAAGTAATACACGGGTCCCTACAAAAATGGGACAGTCACGAATCTCACAGGTACCTCTGACCCTACTACCATCGGGTAACCCTATACTAAAGGGTATCCCCTCAGTCGTATCTAGACCCAGACGCTCAACACAGGCATCAGAAATAAAAGAATGCGTAGCACCAGTATTAAATAAGACTCTAACAGGTAAACCATGAATTAGAATGGTACTTGTAGCAGTCGGTGCAGCTGGCTCCTCTGCACTCCTCAGCTCAAAAACTCGACCCTGTGGTCCTCCGGTATTAGTGGTGCTCCCACCACGACCTCTGCCTCTACTCGGCCCAGGAGCAGATCCCTGAGTCGTAGGACGATCTGGGACTCTCTGCTGTCCCTGTGTCTGCTGCTGCTGAGGTGGCCTCTGCCCACCTCCCGCTATACTGGTAGGGGAAGAACCCTACTGAGATGAAGCTCCGCCCTGTCGGCAGTAAACAGCCTTGTGACCCTGTCTACCACAGGTGTAACAAGTCACTAGGGGCCTCGTGCACTCTGGCCTCATATGTCCTGGATCACCACAGTTATAACACTAACGTCCCTTATCTACAACCGGTGCAGATGAGGATGACTCTAGTAGTACCACTGGTCTGCCCAATACGCTGTCTCTTCTCAGACCGGAGGGTCTGAGAAGCTCTCCTCTGTCCAGCTCTCTCTCTCTCTCTCATAATCAGAAGCCCAGTACTGATAATCCACCAAGGTCTCACAATAATACCCTGCCATGTAAGTCCGGGTAGTATCCCTCAGTCGTTGGGAGAACAAATATACATGCTAATCTGTAGGAGGTGCAGCTGGACCCAGCAAAGCCAGCTCCTCCTGGAACCTCCTGATAGCCTTTGAGACTAGTACATCCTCAAACCCAGCCTCAACAAAATCTCGCAGTTTCTCCCTCCTCAGTGAGGCAGGGGAAAAACGCTGTGCCAAATCCCTGAACAGAGTCTGCACCAACTCGATTTGTCTGTCTGCTGGACATCTAATAGACTCTAGAGCTGAGTCTACATGCCCAATCCACAACTCGACCTAGCCTCCAGCCCTACCTTCCCGGTGAAAGGGGGTAAACCCATCTGGTGAAATGCCTTCAACCAAGTGTCTGGTCTAGGCCCTATATACTCCTCCTGAACTTGAGGAATCTCAGCAGCATATGCTTGTGCAACTGGCACCTAAGTCACTCTATGGGATCTCTCAGATGGTCCCCCTGTGCTGGCAGATCCGGAATATGTCTACCCGCTCTAGCGGCCTCCTCTACTCGCTTGATATATTCGCGGAATGTTGGTCCCTCCATGGAGACACGATCAGAGTCATCTGAATGGACTCTCTGGGATCCCAGTCTCTCAGCTGCACCATTCCCAGTCTTAGGAACAGCACTCTCAGCAACCTCCTCGTGAATATCTCCCGTTGCCTGTGAACCACCAACAGAAGTCCTACCCCGTCCTCTACCTAGAGGGGGTCTACCTCTACCTCGTCTAGCTGCAGGTAAGGCTCTAGTCTGAACCATCTGCAGAAGACGTTAACTTAACTTAGAAGGCCATATATATGCCAAATGTATAGATATATATCAAATCAATCACAACAGAATATCTATATATATCTATACTGTCGAGATCTTTAAAGGGGCGATGGCTCACGTACACGATATCCCAAAACATTTGTACTCATTTCAAAACCAAAACCTTTTGAAAAGTCAGACCCCTTTCGGGTTCTGTTTATTTATCTATTCGACCTTTATCGCAGATTGCAAGTGTCATTGTTGTCAACCTAAGCTCTGATACCAACTTTGTAACACCCCATATCCGTAGCACTCGAGGTGCTACTAGGCTAGGATCTCACAATGGATCTTGACCCTAGCCTGACAACATGTTCACTGGATCTTACAACAAGGCACGGATAGATTAAAACAAAACATAAAACTGATATATATATATATATATATATATATATATATATATATATATATATATATATCAAAAGGTAATACAGAAGAACCGCTTAGTACAACATAAACATGTATTTGTACATACAAAAACCCCATAACCCACGATAACGACCCCAGTGTACGGAGCCCTCAACGGATCACCCCTCTGGATCACTCTGCAACTCTCCTAACCTGCAAAGGATCTACAACACGGTATAAAACCGTTAACTAACCATACACATATATATAGAAGATGTTAGAGCACAAACACACTTGAGGAATAATAACATATAAACATGTTGTCACACATTTACCCCATTAATTATCTTTAATAAGTCCAACACTCATATAGTATATATATATATATATATATATATATATATATATATATATATATATATATATATATATATATATATATATGTGTGTGTGTGACACGAGGAATATATATAAAATCCTCGCCTCTGATCGATATAGCCAGCTTGAGTGGTTCCGGCACCCAACCCGTATACCCTATGAGAGTGGTGAAGAGTCCATCCCGTATACCAGATCTGGCCTAACTACAGAGAATCTCCCAGACTCCCAGCGGGATGAAAGGCAAGTTGTCACAGCCACTACAACGGGCTGTCACTATAACATAGGTCGGTAATAAACCATAACGGATGCTATAAAGCATATAACTAACACCACTCATGCATACATCCAATATAAGGATGGTAGCTAAGTAAGTCCTATGGACTTACCTCAACCTCGAAGTAATCTCAACCACGATCTCAAACACGGTCCACTCCAATCTAGAGGACAACACTGCCTGCGTGACAAGAGAGACGCAGGGGCGGAGCAAGGCAACCCGCAGGCGCGGCAAGGATCAGCCGCAGGCGCGGTGACAGTGGACGCAGGCAACGCAGGCACGGCGCAGGCGCTGTGACACGGCTTCTGTAGGGGCGGCGGCTTCTAGGCGCGGGGGCGGGGACAATGCAGAAAGTGATCCCGCGATTCCTCTTCGGCTCTTCATGTGATCAAATCACGTCACACTTGTGGTCCTAGGCTGCAAAGAAGATCAATAACCAACCTCACTGGCTTCCAAGCTCAGCAACACACCTCAAGCTCATCAACATCATCATCCACACAACAAAACACTTCCAAAACTCTAAGGAAGAACAAGATCAAGATCAAGAAGGGAGAAGCAAGAAGGAGAACGTAGGAAGGCTGGGAAAAGGAGTGGAAACCCTTGATCACGAGCCAAGGAGAAGACTTAAGGAAGAAGAGAAAGAAAGGGTAAAGCACAAGTCAAAGAGTCAACAAAGCCGGCTGCAGCCGCAGGAAACCGCATGGGCGGAAATCCTGAGCCGCAAGGGCGGATTACTACACTAGCCGCAGGGGCGGCATCACAGACCCGCAGGGGCGGCTAAGGCCAAAAACGGCTCCAAAGACTAAGGCTCTTACACTTATGAACATTGTTTAGTTTCAAGCATGATTCTATGTTTCTTAATGGCCGTCTATCAAGGATGAGACTCATAAGTAATTCTTTTGATAGTGATTATTGTTTAGATGCTTATCTATGCTAGAGTATGCAATGCAAGGGCCGAAAGGATGGCTTATATGCTTGCTTTATGTTTATCCATGCTAAACTAAGATGATTCATTCTTGCAAATAGAAAACACCATGGGATGCTTATATGTCTTAATCTAGAGCTTAGTAGTGACTTATATTTGTCTTTCAAGATTTGAATATCAATCACCATGCGACACTTGTTGTTTGGTTGACTCGTGCTTTGATTCTCACATGCCTAACATGACTACATAACTTTAGTAGCATCATGTGTTACTTGTTTATCTAAGTTATCATCTCCTAGTATGGCATAACATCTATCATGTGGCTTAGCAAGGGTTTGGAGGAACTATCCACAACCCTTGATAGTTTCCCATACCTAATTGTGTTTTGAGCTACTAGTTACTCGATTGGCATGTACCTCCCCTGTTCACTCACTCGATCCACATTGACAGAACACTCGATCCAAATGTCCTTGTCGCTCGATCTTAGTTGATAAAAACCTTGTTTTTGTGTGATTACTTGATCATTATTTTTACTTTCTTTTACACACTTTGCATTTCATCTGAAGACTTCTTAGAGCAAAGAAAATATAACATGGTCTCTTGGAAGATGACCTTGATATGCATTATCATATACTTACATTGACACTATCGTGCACTTGCGGTTCTATATGATCCCCCCTAGTATTTCACCTACACACCTCTAGAGGGGGCGTGTCATTGCGTATCTTCCTGCATTCACACGCTGAATAGACGTTCTTTAAAAGCAACTTGTTGGTGAGAGACTTCTTCTTGTAGAGGCTCTCCAACTTCAACCACAATTTTCTGATCCGAAACCTCGCATAAGACATCATATACGAGACACAACATGATGGTCGAATGCTCCTTATCTTCTTGAGTGGCCACAACAACATCGCCCTTTTCTTTATTAGGTTTCTTCCTTAACAACGGTCCTTCATAAGCCTTGTTGTTTCAGCAACACTAGCATCTTGATTTGCAACATACTAAAATTGTTTCTGCTTGTGAACTTGTCGATCTTCACGTTGAAAGAAGACATCATTCTACTAGATTAATGAAAAAACAAAGAACTCAAACCTTTGAAACAAGTTTGTTGTGCGAAATTATGAGAAATAACAAAATTCAACAAACAAGAAAGACGACAGGCAAAATTTATAGTGGTTCGCCAACAATGATAACGTCCACTTTTAGAAAGATTTTATTGAGCAGTTTTAGATTATAGACAAACTAAGGATAACCAAATTACTTATAGGTAGAGGGAAACACTACATTATATATAGAGTAACAAAATTCTAGGTTGTACTTGGTCGCCAATTAGACTAAGTTAAATAGTAAAAGCCCAAAATGATGACAAGACCAAATCAAGGCATATTAACTTTCATTTTGTGTGTTTTGTCTTTATAGAGAAAAAGGTCCAATAAGACACAACGAATGCTTTTGCTTCTTTTTTTTTATCATCCTTGTGTACTGTGCACATAATTTGACGCATCTTTAGTAATATATTGACGTGTATCGGACTTTCGGCTTCTAAATACAATTTGTTATTTTGGCCTCATTTCTTCCACCTTTGAATTTTTCCCCTACTCGTTGGCTCTTCGGCTCTTCGGCTCTTCGCCAACAATATGTCAATATGGCAAACGAAAGGAGTTTCTTAAGCGTACTAGAAGGAGATTTCTAATGAACAAAAACCGCAGCCTTACGTAGGGTTTAAGGGCAAAATATTCATACACAGATCAAAGCGAGATGGTGGGTAGAAGACTGCTCTCTTTGCTTAGATCTCCCCGGGCTTCCCAGTCTTCTTCCAGGTTCCCTTCCAACTTTTGTTGTGTTTCAAATCTCAAATTTTGTTTCCTTTATCCCTCTATTCAGTTAATTGATCGCAATTGATGTCCGAATTCCTTTATTACACCTCACTTGGTCGGTATTCATTGTTCTTTCATGTGTAACCATTGAATTTGATTCATTTTGGTTCAAATTGTGTTCCGTTGCTGGAAAATATACTTCACCCGATTGTAAAATCTTGCTCGCTTTCCAGTTTCTCTGATTTCCCATTGAATATAGTATCTGAATCTGGTTGTGTTTGATGGTGGTTGACTTTCTTCCTTTCCCCCTTTCCAGTTTGTCTAACCCCGTTGAGAAAGATCAAGGAAAGGGAAGATCATTGAGTCGAAAGGTTGTCTCCGCTGTGCTAATTTCTCTAACCGGCGGCGTAGCTTTGAGTGCTATTGATGACCTTGCTGTGTATCATGGCTGCAGCAGGTATACATCTCTCATCATTGATTTTTCATATTTGTTTTCCTATTGGTTTTCTTTCAGGTTCTGCAAAATGAATGTAACTGAGATATAACCTTATTTGCTGAACTGTTGATTTCCTACTTTTCTAGTTATGCAAGTACTGATGTATTGGTAGGTTTGAAGAAGTTGGATTATGTGAATTCAGTCTCTTGCCAAGAACCATGGGGTTTAGGCTTTTGCTGTTTATTGATAACTCTCACACAAACTGAACCTTTAAACTTGACCAAAGATTAACATTCATCCTACCTCTTTAGAATTATACTCTTTTCTTCATATGTAATTTTGTAAAACTTTGTATTCTTGAATAAAATCTAGTTTATTTTGGTTAAGAACACTTCTAGTATTCTCTACAATGAGTTATGTGACCTTGTCTCCATTATTCAGGAAGGCTATGGAGAAAGTCAGTAAAAACCAAGAAATTATCAATGCAATTGGAGAACCAGTTGTTAAAGGTCCTTGGTATAATGCATCATTAGCTGTAGCACACAAGAGGAATTCAGTTTCTTGTTCCTTTCCTTTGTATGGGCCTCAAGGCAACGGCGTTATTCACTTGAAAGCTGTTCGAGATGGAGGTTTGTACCTTTGCTTTGCTGTTGAATTTGGAACTTATCTCTTCTTTTCTCAATATAGCTTATTTTGCCATTGCAGCTTGTGATTTTAATGTTTTTTTGTAATTTAATATGATTTTGCTATCATGAACTGCTTATAAGTATCTTTTCAGACCGTCGTATGATTTTCTCAGTTATCTAATGTGCTGCGTTTGATCCAGAAATTTTCTTGGTTTAATCTTATTCTGTAACTTACACTGCGACAATTCCTGTTTCTATGGAGCAGATGATTCATGGCTATCATTTCTACGGCCCCGTGAGTTCGAGATCTTGATCATGGATGCTCTGCTGCACGTGCCAAACAACGACGAGAAACATCAGACAATCAAAATTAATCTATCAGATGAGTTATCTCCCTCTCTAGCATGTGTAGCTTGTCCTAGACCTCAAGAACCAGTGAACACAGAAAAGTAATGAAATTCGATATGCTTTGTAGACTATTCTTTTTGGACCGTTTGGTAGCCTTTCATATTTGTTTGCAAGAAACAGAATAAGATTTCTACGTTCCATGTATGGTTCAGAGTTGGGTACAGGGAATTGCCTAATACTCTGATATATTATTTTAGTGCTACAAATGCATGTACCATTGCATTTTCCTTGATTTAAATGAAAAACTGCAAAGGTTTTAGAGCGTGTTCAGTATCACTTGGATTAGTTGGATTAGTTTAAGCTTTTCGGGTAGTTGGATTAGTTTAAGCTTTTCGGGTAGATTCATTTGTTTGGATTAGTTGGATTAGTTGGATTAGTTTAAGCTTTTCGGGTAGTTGGATTAGTTTAAGCTTTTCGGGTAGATTCTTTTGTTTGATCAGTTCATTGAAAAAGGGGGTTTGTGAAATTTCAAAGCATGATTAAAAATATAATAGATGGTAGAAGACTTGTAGGTAGATTTTTTTTAAGAAGCTAATAGATGTTTGATGTGAGAATATTTGTGAATAGATAATTTTTACCAAAATAATAAATATTAAAAATATTTTATAGCATGTCTATTATTCTATCATAAATAATTAAATGTGTCGTGAATAATTTAAAATTGAAGTGTCAATCAATTATTAAAGCTACATAATCTTCTTTAAAGCAAATTTTAGTGCAACTTAATCATTTTACAGTTTGTTTAGAATCCCCTTATAAAGCCATTTATAATTAAATATTTTTAAAAACGATTTTACTTTTATTATGTTAAGTAAAAGGAATGTGAATTGATAGAACTCATTTGTAACTAAGAGAATCTGGATTTATAATTTTTTTATGAAAAGCTCAGTTGATTATACTATGTGAATTATAAAAAGATTGGTTTAATATGACATTTTTTGTTGTTGTGATACAAACCAGATCCTTACAAATTAAGATTATTTTTAGTTAATTAACCTAATTAATTTCAGTAAATAACTTAATTAACTAATCCTTATACATAGGCATGATAAATTGATGACTGCGGAATATTTAATTCTACGTACTGGAAAACAGTATTTGCCCTCTCTTACCAGTTGAGATCTCCTGTAATAGTGATACATGTATCCCTAACATGTAATTGGCTGAGGCTAATTATGAGAAAAATAATAAACAATATAAATTTAACCAATCACGTGATAGGAATACAAGATACACAAAGGGAGAGATACAGAAGATCTTGACCGCTCTCTTACTCCCGTTTGGATATTCTGCATTTTTTGCTGTAATTTTACCGGACCACCAATCACCTAATGCACTTTGTACACTAACTAAATTGACTAAAACTAAATAAAAACATTAGTTGTATTAATAATAAAATAAAAAGGAAATAAATCACCTAATGCACTGTGTACACTAACTAAATTGACTAAAACTAAATAAAAACATTAGTTGTATTAATAATAAAATAAAAACGAAATAAATCAAGTCGGAACGAAGGGTCGGAAAGCGGAAAAAGGAATAACGACGGGTCGGCTCGGGATTTTAGGAATAAATCCCGACACTCGACACCTCGTGCCTGCGGGAAGATCTACAAAACGCTCCACGTGCGGAATAAAATTTCCGGATGTTACAACTACCCCCCTAAAAACAAGTTTCGTCCCGATACTTGCTACACGCAGCAGTCTCGATCAAACACGTCTCGTAACCACGTGGAACCCATAAAACCTCAACTATCGGCTCTAATCCAAGTCTACGTATATAATCACATCAAGACTTCGCAAGGTACACATATACTCATACGAACTCACATAACACGTCATGACATAAACACATAGAACAAACAAGGGAAGATCTCGGGACTAACCCGACGGTCCTATCGATGTCGCTAAATCTGCGTAAAACTCGGGATAGTTCCTCCGGATACTATCCTCCGTCTCTCATGTACCCTCATCGGCTCCTCGCCTCGACCACTGCACTCTCAGCATCGGTATCTCCTTCGATCGAAGGCGCCTCGTACTCCGCTCTAAACCCGCTATCGGATGCTCTGCAAAAGTATGGTCCGGCTCGACCACTGGGTCCTCGTGGCTAATGATGTGCCTCGGGTCGTGTTTGTACTCTCTCAGCTGAGAGACATGAAATACCGGATGTATACCCTCCAACCGTGGTGGCAGTGCCAACTGGTATGCCACCTCACCGACTCTCTCCAAGATCTCGAATGGACCGACATATCGGGGGCTTAACTTCCCCTTAATGTCGAATCGTCTGACGCCCCGCGTCGGTGATACCCTCAACCACACCTGAGTTCCTACCCTGAACTCGAGAGGTTTACGCCTCCTATCCGCATACGACCTCTAACGGCTCTACGCGGCCAACATCCTCTCTCGGATCAAAGCAACTCTAGCCATGTCGTCCTGTACCTGATCTGGAGCTATAACGCTAGAACTTCCCGGCTCGTCCCAACATAAGGGAGTACAGCATCTCCGTCCATACAATGCCTCATACGGTGCCATCCCAATCGACGCGTGCTAGTACCTCTAGGTAAAACGCCCGTCCTTGTCCGAGATGATGGTCCTCGGTACTCCATGTAATCTCACAATCTGACGGGTAAACTCCTCGGCTAAACGAATCACCGGCCACGTTTCCCGTATAGGGATGAAACGCGCGGTCTTCGTCAACCGATCTACTACTACCTATATCACGTCGAAGGTGCTACTCGGTCTCAGACCGGTAATAAAATCCATGGATATGTCCTCCCACTTCCACTGCGGCACGGGCGGTGGGTGAAGCTCTCCTCCGTGTCTCTGATGCTCGATCTTGACCTGTTGGCAGGTCGCGCATCGGGTCACATATCTAGCTACATCGGGCTCGAGCCCGCCCCACCAATAAAATCTCCTAAGATCCCGGTACATCTTACTCGTGCCTGGGTGCACCGAGTAAAGTGTGGAATGTGCCTCATGCAAAATCCGCTCTCTCAACTCCTGATCCGACGGTACAAAAATACGTCCCTGACATCTCAAAAGCTCGTCTGCTTCTGTGATAAACTGCGGTGCCTCTCCTCGGGACATCCTGTCCCAGATCCTCATCAAAATGGGACATCTCTCCTGCTTCTGCAGGATCTCTCCGGACAGGTCTGGTAATACCTCTAACTCGGACAAACAACAGTCCGTATCCGGGAACTGGATATCCAACTCCAACCCTATCAAATCCCTCTGCAACTGTGGCTGAACCGTAAGCCGAGCTATAGCCTCCTCTCGAGGTGTCCTCTTACTCAAAGCATCGGCGACTACATTCGCCTTCCCCGGATGGTACAAAATCTCTAAGTCAAAGTCCTTAATCAGCTCCAACCATCTACTCTGGCAGTTATTCAACTCCCGTTGAGTGAATATATACTTCAGACTCTTATGGTATGTGAAGATCTGACACGTAGCCCCGTACAAGTAACGTCGCCAGATCTTCAAGACATGAATCACTGCCGCTAGCTCAAGATCATGGGTAGGGTAATTCTCCTCGTACGGCTTTAGCTGCCGAGAAGCGTACGCAATAACCCTACCTCTCTACATCAAAACGCACCACAAGCCTAGCTTGGAGGCGTCATTATACACTACAAAATCATCTACGCCCTCAGGTTGGGCTAAAACAGGAGCGGATGTCAACCTCCTCTTCAGCTCCTCGAAGTTGTGCTGACAAGGCTCGAACCAGACGAACCTGGTAAAAACGGCGGTAGTACCCGCTAAGGCCAAGAAACTGCGCACCTCCTTGACCGTCCTAGGAGGCGGCCATGAGGAAACAAACTCTATCTTCGCCGGGTCAACCATGACACCCTCGGCGGAACTATATGACCCAGGAATTCCACCTCGGACATCCTGAACTCGCACTTAGAGAGCTTAGCGTAAAACTCTCTATCCTGTAGGACTCGAAGCACGTCCTCAGGTGTCCCGCATGCTCCTCCTTACTCCGGGAGTGAACTAAGATGTCGTCTATAAACACTACCACGAACTGATCCAAGAAGTCGATGAAGATGCCGTTCATCAACTCCATGAAGACGGCGGGTGCATTCGTGAGCCCGATTGGCATCACGACAAACTCATAATGGACGTATCTCGTCCTGAATGCCGTCTTCGGCACGTCCTCCTCTCTCGATTGATACACTTGAAACGCCGGGTGAACACCCCTCTACTCTCGGCGGCCATGTCATCCCGGTAAAAACAATTTCCCACTTGCGCTAAGAAGATCTCAAAAAATTCCGATGTATCGGAAACTCAACTTCCTTCTCGGTCTTTCTCACTACAAACTTCCATTATCTTTCTTCTTTGCTTGTCTCTAACAAAGAAGATCGAACTTCCAATTTACACCGTTGGCTTTGGTTCTTGTCAACCAAACTTTGATGTTACGTTTCCTTAATTCTTGTTGCAAGTTCTAAGTAATGAAGAAAATACTTTGCTTCACACTGCTTCTACTAACGAGACATGTATGCTATAACTTTTACATCGTCTCTCAATACTCAATCAAGACCATGTCTTGAAGAATCACTTGTACACTTCAAACCGATCATACCTCGAGGCATTTTCAAAACAGTTGCACCAATGAATCTCCTCTTAACTCTCAACAACTTCATTGTCCATTTCGTCCCACTCAATACTTCATCGTCATCCGAGTAGGTTAGCCATAGGTGGTGTTACTTGGAGAATCTCTCCACAAATCCGGTAATGATCGGCACATCCAAGAAACTTGTAACATTCTTTCACATCCTTCGAGGGTTGTCATCCCGAGACAACTGGTCATACAACTTCACTCTTCTTCGAGAGTAGACCCAAAATTTCTTATTCGGGCATTAGTAATCCCATATGGAATCATTACAACTCGTAGTGACCATGGTTTGTCCGGAATGCCGTGTTTATAATATCCTAGTCTCGACTTCTCAATTGGTGACAATCAACCCTTAACTTGATTTTAGAAGAGACCACCGACCCTTGCAACCGGTCGAGTAGATCCTCTATACGTGGTAAGGGGGGTACTTGTTCTTCATTGTAATCTTGTTCGGCTCATTGTAATCGATGTACAAATGGAGATAACCGTCTCGCTTTTCGCAAACTGGTGTTCTCCATAACAACTTGAAATCAAGAGTTTAAGATATAATCCAAGTTCTTGTTCCCGTTCCTTTATGATCCCACAACCTGGTTACTCTCCCCCACACTCATCCATAGACCACCCGCACATGCGCGTTCTCGTTGTCACCAATTAGCTGATACCTGACCTTCTCCTATGTCAGTGACTTACCATTCTTCTATGCTTCCATGTTACCATTCTCACGAAGGCTACCCTCTCGGGGTACTCTACCTTAAACTCCGTTAGGCTCATTCTTCATTCCACGCTTCATTTTCCTTCAGCGAGATAAAATATACCCTTCTCGACGTTGTTGTGTCACATGACTCACCTTCATAGTCTTAACCACACTTCATGATATCTTGTAAGTGCGTCTTCTCAAAATCTCTAACGTTAGTTAGCATCCACGTGTTGCTCTCATCTTCTTAGGATCATCATTTATACACCTTCCTCCTTTTTGGCGTTTCTTCGCCTTATCGTCATAACGGAAATCGGTCAACTCCGCGTGAATCCTCACCTTGTCATTCTTCTCATAACTCTCGTAATGTTGACTCTTCACTTAATGGTACCTCGTAAGCTTAACTTATGGTATCTTACATCTTTCACACTTGGTTCGATCACATTTCTCATCTTGACTCCAAAGCTTAGGGATCTTCACTTAATGGTACCTCATTCGGCCTTTTAAAAAGATTGCGAGTGTCATTGTTGTCAACCTAGGGCTCTGATACCACTTTTGTAACACCCCGAATCCGCGGGACTCGGATGCTACGGGTGAGACCTCACAATGGGTCCCAACCCTTAGCCTGACAACAATTTCACCGGACCTTTCCAACAAGGCCACAAATAAAGGCAAAACTCAAACCGTTTATAATGTATGCGGAAAACTGAAAAGTAAAGATACAAGGTGGAAACTCAGCCGAGTCCTCAAAACGATATAACTCCGATAAGGAAATCTAAAACCGTACAACATAATCCAATAATACGAAACATAACCCAAAAACGTCCCCGTCCTATAATTTACGGAGACCCTGGCTGTCCACTCCTCCACCTCACTCGGCGGCGTCCCTAACCTGCAAGACTTCTACACAAACGGTTTAAAACCGTTAGCTCATATTCGAAGCATCAGAAAAGAGGTGAAGGCACATACACATATACATCACATAACACATACATACTCCAAAACACACAAGTCCGGTTTATTATCTTTTTATTATTAAGTTGTATCCCGTTCTAATTCAACTTAGGTTTGTGACACGAGAACCACCGTGGTCTCGCCTCGGTCCCTACTTACCGGCAAGGAATGGTACTGATGTTCCGACTGTCTACCCGCCCGGACTAGTCGCCGAGAACCTCCTAGACTCTCGCAAGAGCTAGGCAGATGATGTCACCGCCTGTTATCATACACTTGGGCCCAAATAATATAAAGTCGGTGGTCCTATTTACCGGTTTTAGTCGTTTATAATATAACAATAACACAAAACACACATCACCAACACACATCGATGCTAATACGTAAAATACGAGCTAAGTAAGCCCGGAGACTTACCTCGTCACCACACTCAAATCACAACACTCTCGCTTCCTTCAGGAGGAAGCCCACAACCTGCTCACAAGACATATGCATATCAATACATTCTCACGCTCAAGAAGTCTTAGACTTCACTCTAGTGATCTAAGCAAGATCACCTAACCCTCAAGCTAGGAATGCATCCTAGGGTCCAAGATACTCACCACACTCTCAGCACATGAAAGCAATTCACAACAGCTTATAACCTCACATGATCTTAAACATCAGCCAAGAAGGAACAAGCTAGCCTAGAAGGTCATCATGCTCAACATACTCATAACCATCACTACATCGAGCCTTAAGGGCTCCTAGGTTCACAACCACTAAGTGGCATCTCAAGCTACTCTAGATCCATCCTAGGCATGCTACTAACATGATACAACTACAAAACTAAGGAAGGAACGAAGAGGAAGGGAGAGGAGAGAGAGAGGGAGGGACAAGGGGCTGCCAAAAGGGAGAGGGACAGCTGACATCTTGTCCTCTTTGCTCGGAACGAGGGGTCGGAAATGACCTCTTGTCACCTCAGCTCGGAACGAAGGGTCGGAAAGCGGAAAAGGGAATAACGACAGGTCGGCTCGGGATTTTATGAATAAATCCCGGCACTCGACACCTCGTGCCTGCGGGAAGATCTACAAAACGCTCCACGTGCGGAATAAAATTTTCGGATGTTACATCAATGTTTATCCTAGATCTTATCAATAAGGGGGTGAATGCTTCCCATCCGTTATCTAGCCTGGTGACTTGTTGCCAAGGCTTTCTTCACGGAGAGTGGACAGTCACTCTTGGACATGTTTTCCGAGAAGATAATACGGTAGCGGGACTCGCTTGCTAATTTTGCCTTCTCATTCGATATTGGGGTACATGTGTTGGATGTGTCCCCTGTTTGTTCTAAGACTCTGATTGCGAACGATGTTAGGGGTATTTGCTTTACCCGGTTGACTAGTTTGTAACTCTGCTTTGTTTTTCCAATAAATAGCGCTTCTGCACGGAGAGTTCATACTTTCTCTTACCAAAAAAATAAAACACCTCATATTTATTCAATTGTTTTTTGTTCAAGGAACCATCTCTTATATTTTTATTTTCATTTAACAACTCAGTATTTATAATCCGTTAACAATTAACCACCTTATTAATATTCCATCAAAACTAATAGGCTATCAAGTTTTCTTCATCCAAATTTAATGGTACACCAAAAAGTAATTAATTACTTTGGGATGCATATTATGAATATGGGATGATTACCTTGGGATACGGATTAATAAACGAGATCCTATAAATTCCTTTCGAATCTTTGAACGTCACTAACAGATCCTTATTTTTAGTTGATTAATTTGATTATGTTCAATATCCTGTCATATTGTTAATTTAGTTTTGTATTAAACAACTATTATTTTCTTAAACTAGTGGTCAACACAATATAAGTTATTTTGACATTTTATTTGGATGTGACACTTTATTCAAATGTAACTATTTATCACTTTGCACCGAATCGGATAATAATCCGTGGATGTTTGGTTGATCCGTTTGATCTAATTCTAAAATATGGAATATGAAAATGATTTAGTCGGATCGGATAATTATCCGCAAATATTTGAATGATTTGTTTGATCGGAATGATTTTAGCCTGATCCGTTTGATTGAAAATGACTTTAATCGGATTTGGATATCCGACTAATCCGTTTGATCCAAATATCTATGTGACTGATCATTATATGTTATTTCCTATTTTGTTTGTAATAAAACGTAAAATAAAATATATCTAGTCATTAGTTACGTAACTTAATCCGAATAAAAGTGAAAAACGTATTGATACAAGTTTTTTTTAAAGAAACTTAGGACTTTAACACATATTTTATCTCTAACACGGTAAAAGATAATACTTAAAAAACGTCATAATATATACTTATATAATTATACTATGTATTATGTAATATGTTTATAGTATTTTTGGACTTATAGTTTTCGTGTAAATCACTTCCTTTGAGCGAATGTTTGCCCAAAATCAAGTTAAAATTCTTTTTTAGAGGTTGTGTTCGGTGGACTACTTTCTTATTGTCAGTTAATTTTACGAGCAATGCTCACTAATGTGTTAGACTCAGGTCCAACACATATGTTCTCAGAACGACATGCGATATCATCCTCCAAATTATATTCGACTCATTCGATTTTAACAAATATTTTTAATTTATTTTATATACTTATGTTTAATTAAATAAAACTGATGGTAAATATAGTATATGTTTAATTAGTTCTTTAAAATCATGATATTATTTCTAACGTATGAAGTCGTCCCAACTAATAGGTGTTGGAAGTTCCCACTTCTTGCCAACAATCAAAGGTGTTAGATTGTATGCCATCAAAATAAGGTGTGGTAAAATTAAGATGTTGGAAATTCTTACTACTTGCCAACAATCAAAAGTGTTGAATTGTATGCTATCAACATAAAGTGTGAGTAAAATTAAGCAATAACTATAAAATAAAATAAAAAAGTGTTGAATTGTAGGCCATTAACATAAAGTGTGAGTAAAATTAAACATTAACTATAATATATATATATATATATATATTATATATATATATATAAAAAAGTGTTGAATTGTATGCCATTAACATAAAGTGTGAGTAAAATTAAGCAATAACTATAAGTGTGAGTATTTAGGAGTGCCTATTTCAACTTTTTTCTTGTAGTGATTCCACTTTGCGATTTTTATGGAATGCATCTCGATGGAGGACCTGATGCCGTAAGAAGGTGGACCACCATTACAGTGAGTTTGTTCGTGCGCTTCACGGAGACATCTAGATGCATCGAATGAGCTGTGTGGGCAACCTTGAATGAAGCGTGTGAATCACTTCAATTGGGATCGAGTTTTGGTCTGCTGATACAAAATAGGAATGGATATGTAAAATGAAGTTTAGGCTTAACTTTTTATCTTCTTGGATTAATATAAGAAATGGATGATTTGGATTATATAAATAAATAAAAATATATTATTAATTTTAAACTCGAAAATTTAAAAAAAAAATTCTTTTCGAGGCATTTCAAATGTGTTTCTTAGCACGTTGCCTCATTAATTAAGGCTTAGGTTAGTAAATCCGGCTCGAGACACGTTCGTTGGCAAAACAGTCGTAGGAATTGATTAGAACAAGGGACGAACTGCCCCACAAGCCTGGAGGTCGGCTCAAGGTAAAGCCCCTCAACTAGAAAGAATTTTCCTAATGCTCCCATGTCCGAATCCTTCTCTAGCTGCTGCAACTCGAAATGACATTCTTTATTTCCCATTGTAAATGTGCCGCAGAGATGTGAAGCCCGAAGCTGATTCAATCTCGTAGCAGTTGTTGGTTTGATTGTCTTGTAACTGATGAAGCTTGAATTGAAAGCCTAGAGCTGTGGAGTGGTGTGTGGGACTCATGTAGAACCACCGCCCAAAGGTGCTTAGCCAAGAGTAGTCCGAAATGGGCTCGCGAAGCCGGTCAAAGCAGATGGGAAACAAGGAGAAAGCCCGATAACGGGCATTCAACAAAGAAGACAACAACTGTTGCAAAGCCCTCGCAGCAGGAAGGGCAGTTGTCATTTAAAAAGGAAAGGCCCAATTCCAAACATGAGCACCCCTTTCTAACCGACTCGTCAGGCGATTACCTTTTTTCATATCTGTTAAAAAATGAAGACTAAGCGCGCTTATAAGAGAAGAGATTTGCCTTACGATGGAAGGTACGGTACGTAGATAGACCGATGGGCATTCATTGGCTAACGGAATTAGGCCTTCATTTCTAGATAAGCAAAATCAGATGACAATCTTTATAGTCCGGCGGAGGGGCTCGTATCACTGTACTTTACCTACTAAGCTGCTCAATTTCTCGACTTATTTGCACTAAACGAATAGTAATAACCGATCAAAACCAATACATTCTCCTATAAGTAGAGAGATTCATGTGCTCCGCATTGTTAGAATTCACTACAAAATTCTAAGCAACATGGTATTCCAAAGGCATTATCACATTAGCATAAGATACAATGCTTTGAAGGAACCATGTTACATATTATGAACAGTTAATTAGCTCTTTACGCTAACATTCGGACCGGAAATAGTCCGAGCAACTTACAATAGTTGATACTTGGGTTAATACACTAACAATAGAAAGGTCCAATGTGTTAATCTTGTTGTAAAACCAACCAAGCTAATAACTCTTGTTAAACGCAATGTTGTTGTTGTCTTGAATATCACAACTCACAAATTTAGTTCATCCTTTCGCCTAAGGGTTCAGGGATGGAGACGTTCCCGGCTCAAACGGTATGATATCCACGCATTTTGGGTCACTTGTCCTTTGTTTGGATCTTTACCGATTTGACTCATACAGTCTTATAGTGACGACCATTATTTATTATATATATTGTAGTGTTAAATCTCTAATAATATTATATCTCAATAAATATCTTTAATGCGAAGATAATTATTACGAGTAAACCAATATAAATATACGTGTCGTTATTTTTTTTTTCTTCTTGTTTTTTAAATTATATTCTTTCTCATAATTTCGCAAATCGTAAACCCAATTGCCTCCTGCTTTGCCTGTTATTTATGTCAGCTACGTACATATATAATTGATGTTGTTATGAATAATACATTTTGAATGAACCAATTGTTGGACTCCTGTCATACTTCAAATCCCGTACCCAGATTAAACACGTTCAACGCTATGACTATTTTTGTATCCCGTAATGCAAGGGATGCTGAAATTCACATAAACACGAGAAAAAAGAGAGAGATAAATAAATAAGAAACTAATGGTGACCATGCTTGTTTTTTTGGTGACCATGCTTGTACGTTAAGTAAAGCGCACCAATTATTACCATACAACATTTATTACTCATAAGTCATAACCCCTTAAGCAAGTTAACCGCACAAATCAAGAACCATTCGCGTACTGATTAATAAGTGCCAGCGCTATACTAGTACAATGCATTGCGTCCAATACCCGTTTCTGAACCGAATCCTTCACCTTCCCATTCAAGGCCCGACCCGCAAACCCGTCCAAGCATGTATTCGCGTCAGTAATCCCGGCGCTGACCCACGTTTGCACATTGTTAATCTTCCATTTCCTCGCTTGAGGCCCGGCCCGTGCGGCACTGTGGAACTCCTTCGTTGACTTTCCAAGCCCGGTACGCCAAGTCACCCATTTCGTCAACGCAGTCTTTTAAGGCGGCTTTCTCGTTGACCGGAGCCCCTTTGACTTGTAGAGATTTGCCACGTGGCGTTTCGTGGCCCGGCCCCTTGACAGACTCACACGCCGTTTGAGCCAACTGCCGTGAGCTCCGCTGGATCTTACCTGAGAAGATGGTTAAAGACTGTACACATAGTTCCGGGAAGCTTGTGGCGTTGCACTTTTGCTTGATGAAGTCGGCGGCGGATGGCGGAGCGGTGGCGGCCGTGAGGAGGTTGGAGGAAAGAATTATGGTGATGAGGGTGAATAAAAGAGTAGGTTTCAGCATTGTTTCTTGATTTGTTGACGTGTAGGTTTGTATGGGATATTTATAGAGCATATCACACTACAAAGGGTTCTTTATTGCCCAAATTTCTAACGTGCTATCTGTCTTAAATTATACGTCAGATTTCGGTGGATCAACTAAACGTGTAGTTAAATCTATATATATTAAAGCGTTCATGACATGATTTGTTATTAATTATTGATTATTAATGATGATATAATCTTAGTTTTTTTAAACAAATAAATATATAACTTAAGAGACATTATCTATTAAGTTTTTTTGTGAATTTTATAAATCAAATTTAAAAATTGAAATAAACATATAATTGATTAATTTCAGTTATATATTTATTTTAAAATTCTCTGTAGAAATCTAAAACAATTTCTTTTGTTTAATGATTGTTAGCTATAAATATGATAGTGTCACTGTAGAAATCTAAATTTTATTTCAAAATTCTATATTTTAATGAAATGAATTCAAAAATTAGATTCTCTATATAAACTATTCGAAAATTTTAGTATATTTGAATTGAAAAAATATATTACATAAATTTCAAAAAATATATTTTTTTAATCATTATGCACTATAATTTCTCTATGAGTTAGAAAAATAATCAATATATAAATATATATATATATATATATATATATATATATATATATATATATATTATATATATATATATACTATATCTTTAACTTTTGTATGAAATAAATTAAGAAAGTAAGAGGTCTTATGTGGATCAATATGTCTTGAATTGGACTTATATTTGTTTGAGTCTTTTTTTATTGGACACAATTTTGTACTTGGTTACAAGTATAAAATCTATCAACTATAAACCTGTCATGTTTGAACATATCAAGTATAAACAAGTATAAACATATTCATATATATATATATATATATACACTACCATATATAATCTTTAAATCATGTACGTTCATGGACTTTAATCTAACGGATCTTATTAGTTCATATTCCCTACTTTAAGATGTGTTCCTGCATATATATATATATATATATATCATTTCTATATAATATAGGCATTATGTATATATATATATATATATATATATATATATATATATATATATATATATATATATATATATATATATATATATATATATATATATACTACCATATATATCTTTAAATCATGTACGTTCATGGACTTTAATCTAACGGATCTTATTAGTTCATATTCCCCTACTTTAAGATGTGTTCCTGCATTATCTTTTATATATATATATATATATATATATATATATACACACACACTACCATATATATCTTTAAATCATGTACGTTCATGGACTTTAATCTAACGGATCTTATTAGTTCATATTCCCTACTTTAAGATGTGTTCCTGCATTATCTTTTATATATATATATACACACTACCATATATATCTTTAAATCATGTACATTCATGGACTTTAATCTAACGGGTCTTATTAGTTCATATTCCCTACTCTAAGAAGTGTTCCTGCATTATCCTTTTTCTATATATATATATATATATACAGAGAGAGAGAGAAAATGATCATGTAGGAACACTTTTTAGAATAGGAAATAAGAACTAATAAGATCCGTTAAATTAAAGTCCATGAACGTACATGATTTAAAGATATATATGGTATTATATTTTTAGTAAATATAATAAGCATATCCTTTTTCCTCTAATAGATTTATAGATTTTTTAATTAATGTCTAAACTAATGAAAAATAATGGTACATTCCTTCATTGACGATTACCTTTCCACACAAACCTAGTCAATTTACTCTAATATATATTTTAACGATCCAAATCTAGTCAATTTCTAAGATAACGATTTAAAATCAACAATTTTTTTTATATTTTAACGATCGGAATATTTTAAATATTTTAACGATTCAACTAAAATTAAAAAAAACATAAATTAACTAACATATTAAATACTAAGATATATTGTAACGACTTTCAAACCTAAGATATATATATTAACGAGTCAATTAAAATTTAAAAAAAAATATTTTCATATTGGGTCGTTATTATATCTTATAGAGAAAACTTGGTCGTTAAAATGTTTTTTATATAATTAATATAGTCATCATTAAAATATTTTTAACGCCTTTTGTTGTGGGTAAGGCGGCTCTCAACGCGGCCTCTTTGAAGGTGACTAAGCATGAAAGAGTGTAACGTCCGGAAATTTTAGAAATAAATATATCTTTTTATTTCTCTTTCCGTATATTATTTTTTT